>JAODUH010064012.1:0-17268 GCA_027564835.1 Typhlichthys subterraneus
GAGAGAGTGTGAGAGAGAGAGAGAGAGAGAGAGAGAGAGAGAGAGAGAGAGAGAGAGAGAGAGAGAGAGAGAGAGAGGTTTCATTAGAGGTTTAAAGTTAAAAATATCTTATTTTTACTCATAATTAGCAAGCTAGCATACAAACAACAGGTGCCCATAAGCACATTAATTCAGCTTGAACTAAGTCTGATATGTTAATAATCAAAACTGTTAAAATATAGAGAAAAGTCCTTTACTGTAAACTGTCAGTTTGCAGCCCATTCACACTAAAAAGAGTGTGTGTTGTTGGTATGGACTGCAGAGACAACCTCAACATGTTTCACATAGCAAGGTATGCTACAGGGGAGCTCTGGAGCTGGAGGCAAGGGATTCACGTATATGTTCCATGCTTAATTACACCGTGTACACAACTCAGGGCGTGTGACCTGCATGTAGCATAAGGTAAGAGGTAGGAGGCCTTATGGCACGCCGCCACACACCTACACATAGGCTATGCACACATGCGCGATAGTTCTCAGTCTTCTCTTTGACACTCCACTCTTTGTCTCACACACATACACACACCAATAGACACACTGACATGTACTATTTCTATCTCTCTCTCGCTCACACACACACACACACACCACATACACGCACACACACAGCTGCTCAACCGCCACTGCTGCTATCTTTCTCTTGGGCCTAAGGGCAGAATATCAACGCATACACACACGCACAGCAGCAGCATCTATTTCCATCTAATCACAAACGCGTGCGCGCACGCACACACATACACACACGCACACGCACGCTGCTGTCGGCAGCATAGATATTACTGTATCAAAATTATCGGCAGCGCTCCCCCTACTCGAGACCGTCGCCTATCCAAGGTGCTAGTTAACATTCCGGTGGTGATCACGCACACGCTGATGAATAACGCTCCATTTATCAAGGCACAGCAGCCACCTTACTAGAAGGGTAGGCTGTAGGCGACCATGCAGCCTATAGCCCTTTATGTATAGCACACAACTGATGAAGCCACGCTGGATCTTCAAATCATACAATTTCCACCAGGCATCATTGTAGTGTACAAGTACGCATAACACTAAGAGAATAGGGCAGGAAATCAAGAAAACAATAATAAAGAGTTTCCTGAAATCCTGAAATTAAAAAAGGTAGAATACGGGCTTTGTATAAACAGCGTTGAAGCTGACTACGGCAAAAATCACTACCCTTTCCCAGTCTGGCCGCTGCAGCAAATATAAATGACAGAATGCAGGATACCGTACCCGGGTGAGAGGTGTTGAAATCCCAGGACCGTGTTCCGTTCACTGCAATATTGTTGTTGCCTCGTGTTTGTGTGCTGCTGCAGCTCAAACGACGTGCCCAGGATGGGGATATTGTGGGATAGGCTATATTCCACCGGTCTGTGCAGACGCGAGCGTCACTCGAGAAACAAAAACGCAGTTAAAAAAAACATCGGAATATTAAAAACAATATAATAACGTTTGGGAAGGTAAAAAAGGCAATGAATTTGGCGACGGATTTTGAGGCCCATGGGACGTTCAAATGATAAATCTCTCTCTCTGTCGCTCTCTCTCTCTCTCTCTCCCTGTCTTTTTTTACCCTCTCTCTCTCGCTCTCTCTCTCTCTCTCTCTATCTATCTATCTCTCTCTCTCTCTCTCTCTCTCTCTCTCTCTCTCTCTCTCTCCCCAGATGCGATTGGACAGTGTGGCTGGCAGCAGCTAGATCCAATGATACGCACCGTGCGAGGACATGGATAGGAGAAGGGAGAAGTAGACCTGTAATAGAAACACGTCCATGCCTATGTATGTTTATTCAGAAGTATTTTCACAGTGAAGCGCATGGTACTTAAACACATGGTACTTAAACACATGCACTCACACTTTACATACACACCAACCTGTAGTCGGGGAGCAAGCATAAACTTGGACATGCTCATACACGTGATGCACAGTGTATCACAACACGTTTGATACATTGCGTGTGTGTGTGTGTGTGTGTGTGTGTGTGTGGGGGGGGGGGGGGGGGGTTTTAGGAGGCTATGTGTGTGGAGCACTCCTTACTCTCAGAACATTCTAACGTCATTCCATGTCTATAGTGATCCCTACAATTCGGATACAGAACCCCCCCCCTCATTCTTTATTCCACTGCCTTTGTCTATTTGAAAAACTGTCATTTAGCCATCTGTCCATCTATCAATCCGCCCACCGTCCTATCCATTCAGCTGTCAGTATGTCTTAGTACCCATTCATCCACCTCTAATAAGGGAACAGAAATATAATTTGAAAAGTGAAACATTTAAAATTTAAAAATTTATTGTAATTTAAACCTGTATAGAATAGTCTCTCTCTCTCTCTCTCTCTCTCATACACAGATGCATGTTCATCTATATTCTGGCATTAATGGACAAGCGGAGTCATGTGCATGCCATAGCCAATCAGAGTGGAGTTGCACACACAATAGACAGCTGAGTGTAGCCAGAGTTAGGAATAAACACAGTTGTTCTCTGTGTTCAGAAGCATAAACTATTGTCTCACGCATACAGACAAATGGAATTGACTTGACTTTACATTATCACTTGATAGTGTTTACAGTTTACCATGCATTCATCTTCAATTTTCCTGTGTCTTCCACTTCTTCTTTGCGCCAGCATCCAACAACTTATTTTTAGACAATTCTATCTCTCGTTCATCCCTCCATTCTGTCTCTCCTCCAACTCAAGTAATCCATCCAACCATTATGCAATCTCTTCTTCAACTGTGTATTGTGTGTGTGTGTGCGTGTGTGTGTGTGTCCTAAAACATTTATCAGTGTCTTTAAGATATGTTTTCCATCTCTGTTTCACACACTCACTACTACATCTTAATCCATCAGCACTTTGGCACAAGCATTTCCACCATGAAGCTATCACACAGACACACATGCAAACACAGAAACTCAGGAAGGACTAAGAAAGGTGCTCAAATTGGATCTGTGCAGATTTGAAACATTCAATAATAAAACAAACCATTGATTGTGGCTTTGGCTTATCTGTTTTGGCAGTCACCAATGTGTGCTACTGTCTGCCTTTTAACACATGTTGCTTGTCTTATAGTATATGTATACAGCATATTGTAATATCATTTGATTTATTTATTGTTTGTAGTTCACTGCCAAATGTATTACTGTTGAACCAATGCTTATTTAGCCTGGTGAAACCATTCTGATTTTGAGAGCTTCAGCCCTTTGATTTGTTTGGTTTCTCCCACTAGACTGGGAACTCTTATTTAATGAAAGTATGTTTGTCAGACAGTTACAGTTTCATAATCCGATCAGGTGAGTATAGTGAACATGGGGATGATTTTTGCCTGTGTTTGGAAAATCATACTGTCATGGGCCTTGTTCTAAGGAGAGCTGTATAAGAGCTTACTGCTGCTTTCACTATTCCAGAAGTTTCTAATGAACAATACATTTTTATTTGATTTGAAAGGAAAACTACTGTATTTCATTTATGTCGCTGCAGCCCCAGTGAGTCACTGTGTACGTAAAGGCCGGGGTTGCCGATGATGTTGGTGGTCCTCCACGATGGAGTCTACAGCAGCTATGTGGTGTCGATGTACTTCCAGGTTGTGAAGCAGCTATCCCCTGATAACAACTTACAGTACTCATTTGAATCAGGTGTGTTGGAGCAGGGAGAAATCTATCCCCAGGACCGGGGTTCAGGACCACTGAGGGAAGGACAGCATAGGAGGTATTTAAGGAGAGATATGGGGAGTTTTGAGAAGCAGTGGGTGGATGGAGGGAGGCATTGACAGCAGCAAGCAGATTGAGGGAAGGTGGGAGAGAGGGCGATAAATCTGTATTTTTAGGTCAACAGTTTTACAAATCTGCTATGATCACAGTTCAAGGGATATTGATATTACACAGGTAAGGATGAGTATTGATCGATTCACAACCAGTTGCAGTCACTGTGCCTGGGGTGAAATAGAAAATATCAGCCTTTCCATTCAATGTACTTCATGGGTCTTTCTGGGTATGGACTGATGCATGACGGCATGTACATGGGAAAGGTGTTCTGATTAGCTAATTATTTAACTCTATTCATTGGGAATGCTTGCTAATTATAATGCCTACATTCAACAGACATTATTTATTGTAATAACAGTGTTTATCCTACAGTATATGTGAAAAGGCTCCATTATATTAACCATTAAAGAACTAGTAAACATATGACCTTGAGAAAGGACCAAAATTGATTGACTATTTAAATTCAAAGTAATTTCAAGCAGGGCAAGATTTCTCTGCTTTGAGTCTTCTGAGATAAATGATCCTAACAGTACCTAACAGTAGCTTTTGTGTTCTGATTTTATGATAGCGTACTTGCAATAGCAACTTGTTCCTATAATTTTATGACTATTTGTTTGATAGGCCTGGTTGTCAGCCTCCAGATGGATATATTTTCTTAAAGAATAAACAAATTAAACACATCTTTGCCACCATGTTTTAAACAGCAGATGGTCATGGAACGAATTTAGCTCAGAAATCAGACCTATGTTACTGACAAATTTGAATGTAATGCAGCATATACATAATGGCTTTATGGTTGTACAAATTGCTGATCTGATTGTACTTGTGCTTTTATTAAATTAGCTCCATATTTCAGCTGCTTGTTGTATCTATGACAAGTGGTACCTGCAAGTAGAAGCCAGTTATACCTGGATAACTTGCTGGACACCAGATGTCCTCCTTCAATTGGTGCACAATCCGATAACACTTCCTATTTAAACTGCCGTCTTCATCGACCCCACTGAACAAGGCTTGCTCCACCCTTGAGAATGTTTGTCTGTTTGAAGTCACCATGATGTTGATGGGAAAACAAGTTTGTGTGTGTGTGCGTGCGTGCGTGAGTGCTTGCGTGCGTGCCATATAACTATGTGTAGCGAGAAAAAGAGAGCAGGAAGGAACAATAGCTGCTTTAGTGCAAATTCCATTATAGGCTATAATAAAAAGGCATTGGATTTTTTTCTGCCAAAACAAACAATTTCGTCATCACTTATTTGTTTTACTCCAGACCAGTTAAAAGGGGCATTCATAAACTCCTCAGTTTGAGTTTTAAATACAATGTTTTCACAGTTCCCTAGAAGATAGGCAAAGGCTGAACTAAGACTCCTCAGTCTAGACAGAATGAAAGGTGACATGTTTTCAGTAGCACTTTCAATTAATTTACTTTAGTATAAAATAGTGTAATAGTAAATATTATACAAATCATTCTTACGTATATTACAATATTCTGGGAAATTATATTTGACCATCAATATAAAAAAGAAAAATAGGCAGCACTAAATCACTTGACATTTAATCGTATGAGTGAGTGTATATCTGTCACTCGCTGCATGTGTGAGCATTTGTGTTGCAGATGTTCACTAATGGGTGCTAACAGGACCCAGGCCAGCAGACAAGAAGGCTGCTGGAGCTTCAGGTTAAGAGAGAGCTGCTGAAAGTCAGCGTGGGTTCCTGGGTCAACACACCGCAGTGGGAGGAGTATTTGATGGATGCTGCTGACAGTTGACCTCGGGCGCATGTGTGTGTGTGGCCCAGCTTGATGCAGTGGGTGCGCTCTGTGGTTGGCTAACGCTGAAGCAAATGGGACCAGCAAGCCTTTTTTGCCAGTAGTTGATCTGAGCTTCACTTCCATCAAGTTCTCTGACGTTTCTATGGCAACAAGCACCAATGTCCCCACCGCCTCAAGGACAGTGACCTTCCCTGGACACACACATCCATCCATCCATCCATCCATCAAGTGCCATAGACACGCACACAAAGCTTGTGTGCGTAAATACGCACACACAAATACACAAATAGTAATTTTGAAATATGCAAAATTCATAAGCATGAAATGCATTGAATGGCTGATGGATCAAGCATTACACACACATCACCACACACACAGTATCAATTAGACTGTACCCTATAGACCCACAGTGGCCTAGAGAGAGAGAGAGAGAGAGAGAGAGAGAGAGAGAGAGAGAGAGAGAGAGAAAGATTGAAAATACAATATTGATATGTGGAAACATGTCAGGCAGCCGAGTGTGCTGGCATATACATTTAGAACAAATATGTCATGCAAGGCACACTAGTTATATTTTAGACCCTGTTCACCTAGGCATACACACACACAAAAAAAAAGTTAAAACACATATACATTCAGATTTACCGAAGAAGGGCAGTAATGTCAAATGTATCATATTCACATATAATGCCGACATAACTGCAATTACAGAAAGAAAGAAAGAAAGAAAGAAAGAAAAAAACAGTTGAAATAACAGGGAAGGAATTAATCAAACAATAAAAAGAAAATAACTCAGTTAATATGCAATATAGGCTACTGTATACAGTATGAGTAAACTACAGCCTATACTGTATATTGTATCTTCTAGCAGTGTCAAACATTCATTCATCTCTTGGTGACACTGGAAAAAATTTAATGAATCCAGAGAAGATATACTGTATGTGCTGCTACCAGACATCTGTTTTGAGGTACTTGCTCTTTCACTATTGCAGTGCACCCCCCCCCACACACACACACGCACACACACACACACACACACGCACACACACACACATATCTTATTCCCTCACCTGTGAGGTTCCATGTTTTAATGGTGTCTCTGAAGAGACTGGCAACTTCAGCCAGAACGATGTCTCCCACACATGCTGGTCACAGTAAATAATATTTTTAAATAAATAAAAAACACAGGCAAACAACAAGGCAAAATGTAAGAACATCCATTTGTTTAACTATATTATTTGGAGTAGGCATATCTTATGTTATCTATGGACTGCATGGGACACCACGGCAAATGGCATAAGAAATCAAAATAGATTTATTTTTCTCAACACAGACATGGTTCAATTTATTTCCCCATCGTGATGGCGCATGGCATGTCTGCCTCCCCAATAGTTTTACTATTGAGAAACAACCTTTAGGTCTTAAAGGTGTAAACCTTTATCTCCTGATAGGAGTGATTACACTGCCATCTAGAGCCCTTTATGCAGCAGTGTCAATGTAAACTCTATTGGGAGGCGGGGGTGATGATATCCACTAAACAGCATGGTATAGACCTATGTTGCAAACATATTACTAATTTTGTCTAAAACAGGCTACTTTAGAGCACTTTTAATATACATCTCCAAGAAAACAACTTTCTCTGCATTAAAAGGTCTTAATTGTAATGTTGGTTTTCATTACACAAACAACTACAACTCTGATTCTGGCACATACGGAATACAACCTGTATTGTTTGCTACTTTTCAGAGAAATATACTGAATTAAGCAATGTCTGATACTGTGATTTGTCCCTTTCAGAAAATAATATTTATCACAGTTTTCAACTGGCTTAGATAGCAGACTATATTTGCCATTTCTAATTTGTCAAGTGTAATAATTTGTCTTGCCCACAAGTAAATGCATGCACAATTTAATTTGCCATCTGAAATAGTCCTCTAATAATATCAATATAAATTTCCCCCTGAATTCTTCCAGTCCTGGAGAGGGCTTGTCAAGGTTTCCAGTTCCAGCCATTGGTGGATTTTCTCAGGCTCTCTTACAGGTGATGTCAGATGGTAGCTGAAAGAAGATGTATTATATATATTGATGATGATTATAATAATAATAATAATAATAATAATAATAATAATGCTTGATCAGTTAAACATGGTCAGAGCAATGCACATAGTGATCCATAATGGAGTCCTCTTAGACTTGTATCTATAACTGACTCCTATAGGCTTACACACATCTCCCTCTCACTAGCAACCCTACAATGAGCTAGGGTAGATATATTTGGATTCAGAAGGTATTAAGCATTGGGTTGAGCAATACCAATTAAATTAATTAAATTGTAATATAATAAAGTAATCATTAAATATTATTATTATTATTATTATTATATGGCATTACCTCCATTGGAAGTCTTCTTCTCATAGCCTATAACAGCCCTCTTAGAGGAACACTGACCAGTATTAGGGCTGAGGTCAGAACATACGGAGGAAGCACACAGTTTAATGTTGTATATGGAAGTACAATCAGAGGGAGGTTGAATCTGTGAACTCCACTCTAGACTGTACGGAAGACTCAGTTAACACAGTGAGTCACCTGTATAGCAGGTTTGACGTTGCATCTGCCTCATAATAAAGCTCTCCACTTCAAAAGCATGGCAGGCTGGTCCAATTGAGAGAATAGAATAGAATAGAATAGAATAGAATAGTAAAAGCATCAATGTGTCAGACACTAGGAACCCTGTTGAGTTTTTAGTTAGACATACCAGGAAAATAGTCTGTAGCTAACTAGCTCTTTGTTTCATTCATCCATTAGTTTGTTTGGTGAAGAGTGGAATCAATAACTAGCCATGGTGCCTGCTGGGATGTTCTGCTCCGCGCTCCGCAGACTCCATTTGCCATAGACTGTTTGTCAGTTGGCTAATAGGCACAAAGACTTTAGTGGTGAGGAAAGTCGATAACAGTTTTTAAAACAAAATAACCTTTCCAGAGAGAGGGTACAGATTAAAAGCCCATGACTTAACATCTCTACTTATTGAAACCCCCCTGATACAAAGTATTTTGTCCAAGTTCTTTGCCAAAGACAATAGGTGGCTATGGTACTCAGAGAGATAGCAATAAATAAGTAATATGTACTAAACCATCTGCATTTTTGACTGCGGTGGATTTGGATATTTGTCTGACAGCAGAGACGACTTAAGATTGTCTGACTGTATATTACCCTTATGAAATATGAATGCACTGTTTCCCCAATAACTTTTGACAGCAACGGAGGTGGTAGGATAATTTGTGCTCTTGCAATATACAATAACACAAGTTTAAATAATTTGTCATCTTTTTGCTGTGGTTGTACAACTGATTAATTGATCAGATGCTGACATGATACATGAAACACCATTAATTATACAGCGGTGAAATAAAAAATAGCTGAGTGAGATTGGTACTAACCATCATGGTATACACCATTAATACAACACCAGGGCTATTTTTAGCTCATTCTTTAAAGTTTTAAATATCTATGTAAATGCAGATCAGTTGAGGATATACAGAGTATGGGAATCACTTGGGCATTCTGTTTGAATGTGACCTATTGCCACATTAATGGTAGGGAAAAAACGGGGTAAGCTTATCCACTTTTGAGTATGATTGTATTGCAAAATAAAAGTGTTTTTGTTTTAAATAATAGTTACTACAGTATATACACTGTACCTCAGGTTGTTGTGCACCTATGTTCATTAAAACAAGTTCTGTAATTATTATGGTTTTAGAACAATTACCAATCAAACAACGTTTGTCCAGTTTTGTCCAATTTACCCCAGAGGAGGGGTAGAATGAGTATGGAAGGGGTAAATAGTACCACCATTGAAATTACAAAATGAAACAATTTTGAGATAATCTTGATGATTCATTAATTAATTAATGTGACTAAGCCAAAACTCATACATTTTATATCAAATCATGTTTGTGTGTTACATTTTAATGTTTAAGTTAAGATTCAACTGATCTTTGTGTGTTACATACATAATAGTCTATGTGTAATTGTGATGTTGGGTATACTACTATGTGTAAGCTACAGCATGTTTTGTGCTTAAAGGTAACATTAGTCAACAATTAGATATGTATGACATCAACACTTTAACGTATAAAATGATCATGAATTGTAACGGTGACACAGTCAGTGTGTGTTTGTGTGAACTATATGTGTATGTACGTACGTATGCCGAATATAACAAAATACTATGTAACTATGCAGCCTATATTAAACATTTAGGGTAATTTGAGTCACTGGCTCAACTTGCCCCAACATCACTGGCTCATTTGACCTCCCAACCTCCATTTTGACAAAACTGTTTCACGCAGTGGTTCAGATCAACAATTGTGCAAAGTTCATTACCTTGTTTTGTAGCTTACATTGACTTAACATGACATGTAATGATGTCTAAAACATGGTTTTTAATTAGGTGCAAAACTGATAACATTTGTAAAATGATGAATTCACATGGCATGACAAAAGTAATTTATTTTGCTCTGGTTTGCATACCACTCTCCATGTGCTTGAGTCTAAGATAAGATGGGTTTACCAATGTGAACTGTGCTTCCTCAATATGTGGTCACATAATATTTGTGTACGGTTACCTAGATATAGCGGGTGGCTCATCTTACCCACTGGCTCAACTTACTCCCCTATAGTCTGTCAACTTTTTCAATGCCCAGCAAAGAGGTTAGTGGCGTTTGCTTGCACCTGGATGAGAGCAACAACCCCAGAAAGACCACCCAATGAGTTGGAGATCTGATCAATGTTGCATGGGAGCCATAATTAATGCATGCTGCACCAGGCAAAAAAAAAAAAAATTTCTGTGTCAAGGAACTGTCTTGCTGTGTCAGGGCCAGGCAAATCAACTTTTAAATAGCCGTGTGTGGTGTTCAGCTGTAGACCAAAGTGTTGGGACAACACTAAAATGTTTGTGTTCATTTTTATATTTCTGCCGTGACTAATATGTGCAAAGTTCTGACAAACGTACAAGACAGCAGAGTGAAATTGGTTGTATTTTCTGTACAGATACTGCTACCAAACCCTGTATTCATGTTAGAGGAAGCTCAGTTTTAAATAGAAAGGAATTTAAACCAACAATGATTTGTAGGATTCTATATGAAGTTTGCAATATATACATATTTCAGATTTTACACTGTTATCCAAAGCGATACAATCCAGCACAATTACAAGAAATACAAAGAGCAGATATATCTGTATATATCCGGGGTATAGGCATCTTCTGAATGCATCAAGGAAGCTTACATGTAGGCCAAATCTGGGCCATTAACTCTTTACTTTCTGGCTGGGATTTCAATATCCAGTCCATTAGATGATCCTGCAATGATCCCACAATTCTTCATGAGAACTGCAACTGAAATAGACCTAGGCATACCATTTCATATTCAATATATTTTCATTGGCATTTATAATGCATAGTGTGGTGAGTCCCAATATAATTATTAATTTAGTAATAATGTAATATAACAAACAAAAAAGCACAAGTAAATATAGCAAAGCAAAAGTACGTATATAAACAACCAAACTAACTTTTCAGAAATCAGAAACATAAGATGCTTAGTCAGCCAAAAAGATAGCTCAGTTGCCAGGAACCTCTCTTACAAGGGCTTCACTGCCCTGTGGCAGATATGAATATTTGATTCGCCTGTTGCAGGCATGAATACTCGATTGGAACAGGGCTACCTTTATGTGTTTACCTGTTGGAGGAAGTCACTTACAGTACACGTAAAGGTCATGGGTCAAAGTCAAAATGCCATTTTTTTAATTATCGTGGCTCTACCTGGACAGTTCTCATGATGTGCTCGAACGCCTGAATCTCACCACAGATAATTGATACTGAGCTGATGAATAAATAATCACTGAATATTCTTTGGCTTCCATGAGTATTTAATAAGGCGGTTTGTGGTGAATACAATACAGACCCTCTAAACAAATACATTTTCAACCAATGCTCATCTGACACGCACATGAATTTACATTTACTGTGTATTCTGCATACAGCATATCATATGCATCATATGATGATTCACAAAGGCGAACACAGGTAAGGAAACCAACCTTGATGTTTATGCTGTGACCTAAAACAGAGCCCTATTGTTGACGGTGACAAAGAAACAGATACAAATGCACAGACACGCATTAACACCATCCCCTCTTGCTGGTGGTGTGACCTTATGTCCTTGTGTGTCTGGGAGACTGTGCTTCCCCCTTTATATTCCCCTTGTGAAACCCAGCGTAGGCAATAGACTGGAAGGAACCCACATTCCTCTCACACACACACGCACACACACACACAGAGAGATTACCAACTTTTTCTGCTGGCTGGTGGACTTAGATGAGGTCACTGAAACTTGCTGTGCCTAAAACAGACACCCACACCTAGGTAATAGTTTTGACTGCACGTTTAGTGACAGGGTGAGACACTGGATAAGTTCCCAGTCATACAAAAGTGGGTCAAATTAGTTACAATAGTTATGAAATAGAGCTTACCTCTATCCACATACATTTGATAAACTTTCTAACAGATCTAATAAATCAATGTAATCGACAACTGAAAGTCATATCACTGCCACTGTCGGGGATATCCAGCCTCCCCCACCTACAATGCATCAACAGACCACAGACATCAAAATATGAAAAACAAATCCATGTCAGGCCATAGTGAATGAGAATAGAAAACTATGACTAATGATGCATATGTTACGACCTGGCTCAAGGGCCGTAAACCAAACAAACCAAACTCTTAACTAACATAATAACATAGAATGATGTGTGAATGTCTGTAGGTGTATGTACTGAATATGACTAAGGCCCACCCCAAACAACAGCGGCATGTGTGGCGCCAGGAGGGTCTCACGTACAGTGTGCTGCAACACACCTATATAAGTGATCTGCCCAGGTGCACTTAATTATCTTAATTAGGGCCTATACAGCCAGTAAGGACCACAGGCCTGCTGAAACAAATCAGGGCCGTCACAGCATGTCATGCGGAAACACATTTTGTAACTATCGTAATGTTGATATAAAATCTGAGATGATGGGTTTTGTTAATGAATTGTTGAGTCTAAGTTAAGTGCTAAGGACATGGGAAAACTATTTTGTGTCCACATATTCCAGAGAGGTCTGACTTCCCAAGTAGTTGCTGATACTTCAGTAAGGTTACATAGCTTGTGATCGCTACACAGCGTCAATCAGTCCCAAACATTATATCTTGCACACAGTATAGACTGGGTGCTTTAACACACACACACAGGACATACGCCTGAACCTTGATGTTCCCATTGTGGACTCCTGACAGTGTTAGAGATGGAAAGCTAGCTGACCTCAGCATTTAGCTTTTCACCACCATCTCCTCGACCTCCACTCTCCTGGACGCCACACGATAATGCAAGTCACACACACACATAGGCGTTAAAGATGAGCTGAATACGAATGCTACCAATTAAAGCACAAGATGAGGGAATCCAAACAGACTCTAACCCCACCATTGTTGTTTGGATGCCCCAAAGTCCCACCTGCAATGTCTATATGGTCAGACAATCCAGCAAATAGGACTGTTGATACATAACTCTGCAAACACATTTAATTAGACTAGACTGAGGTGCAGACTAGATTGAGGTGACATTTTTAATCACAAACTAAATAACTGCTCAAAATTGCATACGTGTATGTGTGTGTTAAAGAAATGCTATATTCTGTACAGATGTGTATTTATTCATCTGAATCTGATATGCATTTGAAAGGCAATGCCACCAAGTAAACAAACACACGTATGTTGTTGAATTGCAGTTTAAAAGCTCCAATACATATGACACATATTGTACACCAAGCTTACCTTATTCACCAAGTGCTTGTTGACATCCTCCTCCTCCTCTTTAAAGTCAGATGTGTCCTTGTTTTCTTCTTTTCTCTCCTTTAGGCTCTCACTCCTGTGAAACACTGTGTTTTCTCCCTGACGGCCTGTCTCACAATTGGCTGAAGTATATTCAACGCTGAGCTGAAACACCACTACTGGCTCAATGCATTGCATTGTTCTGTGTGCGGCAGTCATCGGTGAGACGAAAAAGGGTGAATCAGCTTGCTGTGTGTGTGCGTGTGTGAGACATGTATGCAGGACAAAAGTGTGCATTTGGAAATGGAACACTGGGACATTTGTGTGTGTGTGACCCCCTTTTCTGCCTGCATGGCAGAGCAGTTTGAGTGTTCAGATTGAGTGTTCGTTGCAAAGCATTCAGTCATCCATCGACCGGCTGCTATTGATCTGAGCGCCCTGATGACCCGTGAAGCTGTTCAGTATGCAACACAGACACCAGTGCAGACTGCTGGGAATTTATGGAATAACCGGATTATGTCATAAGGGCAAGTTAAGTTGTTCTCATGCAATTGTCAGATAAAAACTGTGCTTTCGTATCTATGACATCTGTTACAGGAACAGAATGACATTCCTCTCACAGCAGTCAAAGATACACTGCTCGATAGCGCCACCAGCACCGCAAATGTGCTAGCAGCTAGTTCATACAGTATTTTGACACACTTGTCGACCAAAGTACCGTCTCATCCCAAGAGGGAAATTTTGAATGTTTGTGTTCAGCGCATTGGCTTTCCACTCCTTTCTGTGGAAGACATTTTAAGCAGCTGCTCTATCCAGTTTGTAATGACTTCAGGACAAATGTAAGAGGGCTTCAGTTTATTGATCAGCATCATGACAAACAAGACTGGAAAAGAGAACCACTTTTGTAAAAAGGGAGAGCTGAGATGTCAGAATTGTCTTTCTTTAGTTTGGCATACGATTGATTAAAAGGGATGGCTCTGCTCAATCCAACACTCTTAATCCCTGACACTGCTAATGGCTGTTTTTCTCCAGTACCTTTGAGAATTTCAAGCAATATCAAGTGTTGAAGACGACAGCCTAAACATATTGAGATTTAAACTTTTTATCTCATTGCAGTGAGCAAATCCATGGATTACATTTTTTTTTAATGTATTAAAGATTGCCTTGGATCTGTTCTCTTAGCATGAAATCAACTAAATAAATTTTAAAAAAAAGTAGGGAACGTTTTGTTTCAGAGGCTCACTTGACCTAGTTTTACATTACTCCTGAATTCATTTTACTTGGGTCTCTCATGAGCTTTATACCTGAGAGTTTAAATATAATATTGTACTTTGGGAATGTTAACTTACTATATTACATTCATTAAAGGACACTCATATAATTTTACTAAGCATCTGTTAACAAGATTCCCCTACTTTATGTGGGCACTGTAAGCTATATTTCTATTAAAGCGGTGTGCTACATAATCTAATGCGTTTGTTAACCCAACAACAGTTTCAGCTCATGGGCCATAAAACATATACAAGTTACAACTATATATATTTTCTAAATTCCTGATATATTCTTTAACGTGTATTTATATGGAAAATTATTTACAGAGCAATAATTGTTTTTCTACCATATTTGCAAGCACAATGTAAAGCAGGTTGAAACTGAACATGAAACAACATAACAGGAGCCTGTGGTCATACAATATTCTCTTGATGGGAAAGCTCTTTTAACATTAATCATGTTTTAATGCAAAGTAGAGCTTTTCAAGCCAGAATATTAATGTGACAGTCACTCCTAATGTAATGCAAACACTAGGCACTCAATCATTGTAAAATGATTCATTAGATTGTGACACGACCCAGTGGCAATTATTTGTAATCCTAAAAAATTTGGCAACTACATGCCAGTCATTTGGTTTTCTTATATCATATGCAAGGAAGGATCACAGAAAACATGAGGGCTGGTGGGAAATAGCAGGAAACCTCATTTGTACCATTGTATGCCTTGGAAAGGGTTCTCTGGTGGTATACGGAAGATGTAAAGCAAAGCCTTTTCCACAGTGAACCATTGTCTTGTCTAAACTGGGCTAAATTTAATCTGGTTACCAGATTACCGTCTAGTAGGTTGGCCACACCCAGGAGAGCTACTGCAATAAGCAACATTAACACACATTACATGTGTTGAAAAGGGTTTTAACATTTTAACAGGAACAATAATTATATCCCCATATACAACATAATAATGCTTTAATGTCACTATGAAAAACATCCATATTTATCCAGGCATTACACAGATTTGTAAGGCTTTATCCAAAACAATTTACAGAGAATACAAGTTTTAAGGAACAGGTTAGGCATCTTTCTCCAGAATGCTTAAGGCCAGGCTGGGGCTCAACCTATAACCAATAAGATGTGAATTGAACAATCGTTGGTTGTACTATTCTGACCCCTGCCCAAATTTTCATACTACACTAGTTGATGAAATTGCACAACTTATAGGAAGGTTTAAAAACTACAGCAATGTTGCTAAATACTACACAAGTTAAGTATCTTCACATCTGGAAACTGGATGTCATTAATTTTCTTGAAAGGAGATTCTGAAGATAAGGACAGTGACCCAAAAAAAATAAAAAAAATAAATGTTTGACAAGAACTAACTAGCATCAATCATCAAGGTGTTTGGCATGACATTTGCTTAATAAACATAGCAGCAAACAACCATTTTCTGGTAAAGCTATAGTGAACATATATTACGTCACACTCCCTATGAGTGTTACAATCCATGCTTCTGTTCTTTGTTTGCTAGTCGGTTTGGCCGAGCATGCATAATGTACTTGTAAGGCAGACAAAGCACAGGGTTTGTCCGAGATGCCGGTACTCGTGTGACATCTAGTTCCAGTCAGATGGGATCATAGATTCTTTAAGGTGAAATCCTTGAATATAAAAATATTGTAACCTGAGGTGATTTGGGGTTTTTGGGTCACTAGAACACAGTTGATAAATGTAGATTTTAAAACAATTTTATTAAGAATAATTTGTATTCAATTTTTAAATCATGGCAGCTGAGCATCTATGCAATCTTGTGATTTCCATAGGTGGTCAGAGATTCAGATACTCATTTGGAGAAACTTGTTCACCGTGCATGAAGAAACCAATTTCAAAATAACTTTGTGGACTTCCAAATATGTATGGTTATACTACCCTCAGAAAAGCAGCCTTAGTCATGCAATTTATTTAGAAGTGTGGCTTTATGCTTTTACCTACCTAAATTTAGAGAGTGTGTTGCGAGCTTTCTTGTTCATCATCTTTAGAAGAGGCTTCCTTCTGGGACGACGGTCATGCAGACCAATTTGATGCAGTGTGCGGCGTATGGTCTGAGCACTGACAGGCTGACCCCCCACCCCTTCAACCTCTGCAGCAATGCTGGCAGCACTCGTACATCCATTTCCCAAAGACAACCTCTGGATATGATGCTGAGCACGTGCACTCAACTTCTTTGGTCGACGATGGCGAGGCCTGTTCTGAGTGGAACCTATCCTGTTAAAATGCTGTATGGTCTTGGCCTGTATGGTCTTGCTGCAGCTCAGTTTCAGGGGTCTTGGCAATCTTTTTGTAGCCTAGGCCATCTTTATGTAGAGCAACAATTTTTTTTTTCAGATCCTCAGAGTTCTTTACCATGAGGTGCCATGTTTAACTTCCAGTGGCCAGTATGAGGGCGTGTGAGAGCGATAACACCAAATTTAACACACCTGAAACTTTGTAACACTTACGAATCACATGGCACCAGGGAGGGAAAATGGCTAATTGGGCCCAGTTTGGACATTTTCACTTAGGGGTGTACTCACTTTTG
>JAODUH010064023.1:0-17268 GCA_027564835.1 Typhlichthys subterraneus
TATATAGGTAGGTAGGTAGGTAGGTAGATAAGTATATAGGTAGGTAGGTAGGTAGGTGGATATATAGGGAGGTAGGTGGATAGATGCATGGATGCAATCCTCACACACACACACACACACACACTACACACTACATAGTATCTTCTATCTCCTCTGCTGTAGGTGACCAAGATGTTGGCTGTGGTTGTGGTTCTGTTCGCCCTGCTCTGGATGCCGTACCGGACCCTGGTGCTGATCAACTCCTTTGTGTCCACGCCGTACCTGGACGCCTGGTTCCTGCTCTTCTGCCGCACCTGCATCTACGCCAACAGCGCCGTCAACCCAGTCATCTACAACGCCATGTCCCAGAAGTTCCGCTCCGCCTTCCGCAGCCTGTACCGCTGCCAGGGAGCCAGCGTCCCCCGGAGAACGGCCTCGCTGATGCACACCAGCTACACCACGGTGCGGGAGCCGCACACCACCACCACCACCACCATGAACACCACGCCCCTCGCCAGCAGTAACGGGACTGGGAGCGCCGGCGCCGCAGAGCACGGAGGTGGAGGAGGAGGAGGAGGAAGAGGAGGAGGAGGCAAGCGTCTTACGTCGGCCACGGCCAACGGCACCAAGACCGGCCAAGCGAGCCCTGACGCTGTCAGGTTCCGAGGAAACGTCAGTGCGACCTCGCCCGTGTATAACGGAGAGAATACGGGCCACGCCCGTCTGTCTTCACCCGGCGATAGCACAGGGTTTGACGGGACGAGGCCCCGAGACAGTTTGGAAGACGAGCAGGTCACCGGGTCAGCACCAAATGACAGGAAAGACACGCTTCTGTTGAAAGACCAAGCGGCTGTGGCTTCCTGTAACGACGGGACAGCTTCCTGTTTGGGCGATGATAAGAGACAGGGCGGGGCTGTCGACGCGGCGGTCGTTTCCTGGGAAAAGACAGGCATGAGCACTCCAAGCAATGACGTCATACCCGCCCTTGAGCAAACGCAGGCAGCAGGTGTAAATGGCATGGTTCACACTGCGGTGTGAACATACGCATGTGTGACAGGAGAGAGCATTGGGGGAGATACTGTACAGTAACATCTGTTTGATTTTGGCATCAGTGCCACATCAGTGGTGCCACTGTTATGGTTTATGTATTTATGGTTTGCTATAGGATTTTGCTTGATTATTCGTTAGGACGTGACTACGGCAGCTACCAAGTCAAAGGTTTAGTAAAATGCCAGTATTGCTTTAAGTTAAATAAATGGACAGATCTCCCAAATGCTCTGAGAAAAGGCTTACGACAGCCAGAAATAGTTGCATCGCCTACTTCTTAACATTCAGTCATCAGGCATAAGGTTAATATGAAAAGAAACACGGAGAAGTAAGTGGTTTATGTCGGGTTATAAGCAGGACAATGTTGTATTTTTCAGGGGGAAGGTGGGGTGTTCTAGTCAGGTAATGTTCCCTGAAGCCCCCCTAGAATGACACTGCGAGGTAATGTGGGTGCAAATTTTGGATTTTACACTAAAATAGATCTATTGATTCTGTTTGCAGAATGTTGGAGTGTTTTTGGCCTCTCTTGTGTTAAATGCTAAATAATGTATTGTACATTCATTGTAAATTATTGAGCAACACTTCTACTGATCAGTAGATGTTTAATCATATAACTACTGTCCTCAACATCATAGTCATAGTCAATAATAACACCAAAGAAATAGTTAATTCTTTATTGCTTCTTACTGTATTTTATGTAAAATATCAGGTGAGGTGTATGATCTTCTTTGTGCTGTGCTGCTTTAAGAAGATATTCATTTACAATTCAGAATAACAACTTGAATTATTTATTATTATGTACAAGCCGTGTATATTTATTTACAGCACTATACATTCTATTGCTCAGCAAAGTGGCACTTGATAGAGTATAGTCCCCTCAGAATGTAAATGGCTCTCTGGCGGTGTGAGAAAAAAATAGGCCTTAAATGTTAAGTGCAATATTTAAATGCAGCATGTGTTTAAGTGTAGTGCTAGTGCCTGAATTGATTGATTTGAATATTGAAGTATACATAGCAAAGTATAGCCATACATGTAGGTATAAACAGTTCATAGTAAAAGACCTCCATAAAAGACCTTCCTCTGGCCGTATTCATCTCTATAGTGAGTAAAAGCTTTGTAAATTGAGAGGAAGTAATGGTTGTGTTTCAGAAACAGACAAGTCATTTAACAGTGGCTTTTATCCAAAGTGACTTGCAGTGAGTTTTACAAGTACATCAGGTTAGACAAGGTCTGGCTCACGGATGCTTACAGTACAAGGTTTGCGGGGCCTGTCGGTATGCAACCCAGGACATTTCAAGCAGGAGTTGACCACCCAACTGCCAACTGCTCCAAAACCTGTTTAGGTCTGCAACTACGTATGATGCTTTGGTCACTTGTTAATATGTGACCAAAAACAACTAGTCGGCTTAGCTTCCTTCCAGGAATTAATTGTAATGCATGTGATTTTTTTATACGGCTTTAGCACTTTTAAAGTGACAAATTTAAATACTTAAAATTGGTATGGCAATGTTGCAAGCTCCTTATACTGGCTGGCTGGATTATTTCGATTTTTATAATGTATTTATATGTATTCTTTACAATATTAAATGTTTTCACTAGGCTTTTTGCTATGAAAGCCACACATAACCCGATACAGTGCTGTTTTGCATGAGCAATGAAAGGCTTCTAGCCAGGGCCGGCCAGCCCTCCCATTAACAAAGATTAGGCACGCCCCTGATCAACATAAAGCTGTAAATAAAACAAAGTCGTTAAGGCTGGATCATTGACATGAAGCTTATTTTACAATGTTGATATTCCCAAAGACATTTCTATCTCTTGCCCAAGGTGGCAAAACATCCAGAACCGATGCTGCTTAGATCTACACTCCTGGCTTGGCAACTGCAAGTTAAATCTATGAAGAATATTTGGACATATATTAGGCTACTTCAGGACTGTATCACTGACCCTAATCAAATGATATTGTGCAGCTGTTGCTGCATACTGTACGTCTCATCTCTAAATGGACAAGTCAGACATTGTATTTTTGCTTACTTGTTATAATATTTCTCTATGGAACATATTTGTAATTGTTGTCTTTATTTTGTAGTGTGCTGAGATGTTTTGTGATAAAGTAGTGATGATGCTCAGTAGACCATCATGTTGAGCTTTTATTGCCCCCCCCCCCCACCCCGCCCAGGCATGGGTTTTTGTGCTCTGCTCTTACACTATTGGTTTGCATGCAGTAGCTACAGTAGATTACCACTGGTCATGGGCTGTGCTACAGTCCCTACAATGTCAATACAATAAAACTAGCATGTTGTAAAGATACCCATTTTTCATTGTCAGTTATCAACACTAGAGGAGCAGTCAGGCAATCATCCAGACAGCATGCTAAGTGCGCTGTAGCCTGCTGTACACTTTGTTTTCCGTTTGTGTGCCGATGTATTGATTTTCAACTAGCCCACTAAACAAATGCCTTTGTCTAGCCCGGTTCCATGCGTCATTCTTATTTTATGACCTATTTATCCCTACCTGCTGTCATTTAATTTTCTACTTGCTTTTACATGGACTAGGCAGACAGCAGACTGAACAGCAATTATTTGTGCTAAAAGATGAAAATGAAAACAATATTAAAACCCGGAGGCAGCTGGAGTAGAACTACTGCAGTGCACTTCTACTGTAACAATATCGACATATAGATAGCATGCCTGTTTTAAAGGCGAAAAAGAACCCGAAAGAATAATCTGGTGTATCTACACAGCCCTGGCACCGTAAATAGGAGCACAAACAAAGTGGTGCAGACCACACACGACAACAATATCCTAGCCTTCACAATGTGTTTCCAATGTGAGATCTTCTGAGAGATCACCTTATGGCATTGAAGGAAGAGGTGTTTTTGTTGCCTAAGGTCATAGGTCATCCATTTGAACCTGACTAAACTGCTCCCTTGAGGGATGGGTTAAATGCAGAGAACACATTTTGCTATACATGTGTATGTGACAATAAAAACAATCTTACCCTTACCAGCTGAACCCAGAATCAATTAATGTTGTTATATGTAAAAATGTCTAACCGCAGACATATTGTATTGGTATGTCACATCTACAGAAAAGGGTTCAGATTCACCTTTGAACAATATATATACATATACAAATATACAATATATATATATATATACAATAATATACATATACAAAGGGTGAATAATTAGAAAAGAAAATTTGAAAAAAATAAAAGATATCCAGATTGGCTTTCTATCAGGTGCAAGACTGTTTTGTCAACATGTCATCAAGGTTTTGGTTATGATTACAAAATACAGTACATATTGATACGTGCACACCTATGCTTTACTGTCAGAGTGAAGTGAATCCTCACAAACCTTTCAAATTCTGTGACTGCCCAGTATATTCAAACACTGAACTGATTCAACCATTTGTACTTTATTTCACTATGTGTGACTGTATACGTAAATATAATACAGTCAGAATTACATTTAGGTAAACATTCCCAGAGTGATTTACCTGTATAGCTAATATTTACATATCCCCAGGGAGCCAGTGGCTCCCAGCAGAGCAAAAATATGAGTAATGTAATTAGTTAGGAAACACCTAACTAATGAGCCGTTGACATATCGCCTTTGCCATGTCCCTTGTCACCTAGAAGCATGTTAGAATATTACTCAATATTCAAAACACAATTAGAGTGTGAAATAGGTGTGTGTGCGTGTGCTGTGCGTGCATGCATGTGTGTGTGTGTGATTTGAGTTAGATATTTTTTATTTGGTCCTGAAGAGCCGCTAATGTGTGTACTTCCATTCACAGCATTTTATATAGGCAGGCGATGCGTGGTGTGTTTGTATTGTGTGCACAAGAACTTTGTTCAGATTCTTACCTATGGAAACATTTCCCAATCAGGTCCAGTAGACTAGTAGACTAGACTAGAATGTTGGATTGCTAGGCTATGATAGTTTGGTTTGACATTTAAAATCTTAATTGAAGATTAATAAATGAATTAGTTGATTAAGTCATTCATTAATTAAGATTGTTTCACACACAAGGTGCAAGATGGGTCCCAGTGTCTTGTGTGGTACCCTGATAAATTCATCGTGATTTTGCAAGCTGATCTGCTCCAGTTTTTTATTTCAGGCCGGGGAATCGCATATCAATTGCAAATCCGGTGTGTGCTCCTGAATACAGAACTGTTGGCCAATCAGCATCCAGGCTGGTGGCCACTGCAATGTAGCGCCTGTGTTAATCATACCTAAGTGAATCACGTCTTGGCACTGCCTCTATGAGAGATGTTATGTTTTAGTTTTACAAAGCCCACCACATCGATGTATGATGTTAGTAATTTCACTAGATATAAAATATAGAAAGAAAATATTCATACCATGTGCACCATATGTATATGTTATATAGTTGTTGCAATAAACAACTTTAAACAGCATCTTCTCTACAGTAGTGATTCACAGCTGGTGTTGTTTGTTGGGTGAGTGTTACCGATTTGCTATCCTCTCCACATCATCTGCTTAGTGAACAACAGAATACCCTCTATTTTGTGTTTGAATGCTCTATGTGTTCATATAATGTCATAAGTCACTCTCCCACACACACCCACACACACATACAATATGTCCAAGGTACTGGCGTTGGGAAAACAAACATACACTCCTCTTTCTCCTATCTGACTCTCTCTCTCTTTCTCTCTCTCCATCTCTCTTTCTCCATCTCCCTCTCTCTCTCTCTCTCCCCCTCTGCCTTTATCTCTCTCTCTGCCTTTATATCTCTCTCTCTCTCTCTCTCTCCCTCTGCCTTTATCTCTCTCTCTCGCTCTCTCTCTCTCTCTCTCTCTGCCTCTCTCTCTCTCTCTCTCTCTCTCATAGGGAATATGTTATTGCAGGCTGAAGGGCAAAGATCTTCCAGCCAATAGGACAGATTACTTCCTGTGAAGAAAAACAACCATAGACAATCTAAATCCCATTTGAAATAAATATTGTCATAGCATGTAACCTACATATGTACAATACAATATGGATGTTAAAAAATACATACAGTAGCCTATAAAGTAGGCTTTAGTAGAGCTTGAGGTGTGGGTGAACTGGTTCTGATACTGTGACTCCGGACCTGATTCAAATTTTACATTTAATGGATTTTTGGGACACTGGACAAAGTCTTAACATGACAGCTTTGTAGATGCTTTAGTATGTTTTTGGAGGTTTGAAGTACAACAACAAAAAACTGTTGTACACGCAAATGTGAAATGCAGGGTAAATACTGTATAGCCTATCCACACAGCCACACACCCCAAGTTCTAAAGCGCTCATTTATGGAACCTCATATCCGGAAGAGTTAGGCATATAGCAGATTCAATGTATAAGAACGAATTCCCGTTGGTTGCCTGTTGACATTTTCATCTTGCTTGAGAAGACGTGATGATGAGGACAAGGACAATCATCTTATAGAGAGAATAGGGAGGACCTCTTCTACAGTCAAATAAAGAGAGAGATCATATTCCGTCTCTCACGCTGCTCGTGGAAGCAGCGACATTCAAAGGTTGCTCTCGGGCTCCCCATCAGAAAAGTCCCAGCTTTTCCGAAGATTACACAAATCTCCCGCCGACAAAGCTCGCTCCGTGAGCAGGAGACCAGATTTCTTCCTGGAGATTACTGGCTGCGGGCCGAGGTGACCAGTGGCAGTCAGTCGTCTAGAGCGAAGCGATGAGACGGGCCAATCTTCACATCAGTAGAGTGGTGGTGGGAGAGGAGAATGGGAGGGGGGTTTGAGAACGTATCCCCCAACTCTCCCTCTCTCTGATATCTCACGTTTCACAGACACGGCTTATAGCTGATGGAGGAGAAGATTAACATCTCATAGGTTAATATGCAAAGATGGCAATCCTGCTACGCAGAATGGAAGTTCACCTGCCATTTTCCCACTGAACTCGGTTTTGCTATACAGTAATGTTACATAAATATCATCCACTCTGCTTAAGGGCACAGGTGAAATGTTGCCGTTAATCAGAATGTGTTCATATCCAGAATTGAAGAAGTCAAAAAAAAACTTTGACCAAAAATTCAGACAAAAAATGTATAAAACAATTGGCTGTTCTTTTATTAACCTTTCATTATAGTCAATCGCTAATTGAAATGAAGTCGTACTTTAAACAAAAATACAAAAACATAAACGGTCAAAAAAATTTAGAAGATTTGGCACCGCCAACGCATTAAATTGCTTTAGATGGCATTTCAAAGAACAATGTTTAGGCCTGAAGTAATCTAAAAGTAATGGAAAGTAATCAGATTATATTACTAATTTAGGTCATCCAGAAATTAAGTTACTAATTCTAATTTTAGTCTAGTAACTGTAACAAATTACATTTAATAAGAACCTACCCAACCCTGGTGATTGCTTAGGACATGCTTGGCGGTTTACGGTTCATATGTACTCTATACAGTAAATATACTGTATCTACTCTGATTCACATCTTCAATGCATACAGTACATTACACATAGAGATTATTAAATTAAGTGTCTCAATTATGTCTACCTTATTTTCATGCGTTATTTACAACAGTAAATTGTGACTTGTGAACTGTGGGGATTTCTGCTTGGGGTGAAAATACAGTTATTGATTATTGTATTTCCCCAATACCAGTCATTGATTATTCATGTACTTGCTCTTAGCATGTATTAATACATATACTGTATGTAAAAAAAACACATACATTAAATGTATAACAAGGTGGATATATCACATATTGAGTGAGTGACGCATTATCCATTGTACTGTATCACACAATTTGATCACAGTAGAAAGTACTGAGAGTTAAAGATACTGTGTTCTCACAAGTTAGTCTATTATTAGTTACCTGTTGATTGGAGGATCATAATCTATATTTGTACCCACGATGAGCAATCCATCCAGCAATCCTTGGATTTTTTATTACTACAAGAAAGTCTCCAACAGTATTCATGCCACCAGGCAGTTATTTATCTCTAATTTATTATTCTATATATTATTAATATATATTATTAATTATTCTTTGACTCTAATTCTATTTTCTTTTCGATGGTTTGTGTCACTGAGAGTGTGCGTCTGTGTGTGTTTGTGCATTCATCCAGGTAGTTTGGTAGGGTGAGCACTTATGATGTGTGTTTTGGTCTCTGTCTGCTTTCAAAATACATGCTTGTCTGCATGTATGGGAGGCAGTGGCACAGTGGGTATAGCGGGGAGACGGGGAGATTGAGAAATCACTGGTTTGAATGTGCTCGCTCGCACGCACGCACACACACACACTCACTTACCTTTGTGCTGTACTTATCAGTGATGTCAACTCCTGACCAAGCGTCGATCGAGGTGTCCTTGAGCAAGAAACCCAACCCTCACTGATGGTCAGGCGTCTTGCATGGCTGACACTACCATCGGTGTGTGAATGTACTGAGACTATACTGTATAGCGCTTTGAAAGGCCGGAAGGTTGGACAAACACAATAAATGCAGTCCATTTAACATAAAGGCTGCCTTGTTCTATGTAGAATTTACTATAAAAATGCATGAGGTTCTCCTGTAGGTGTAATTGAATATAAACAGCTCAAACTTTTCATTTATCCTACAGTAAGAAGCGTAAATGAATCACTGTGCCACAAATCATTTAGAATCAGTAAATTGCAGCTTGTCACAACAGTATTCATATAGGCTCCGCAATTGCAATGCGATACAGAAGCAGGCATACCGCAATAATGAATTCCAAAATTAAAAGTAAATTAGCCGCTTCCCTCATTATATATTCAGCTTGCAGCTTTGTGATTCACACTGGACCCAGTCATAACAAAGAATGTATACAGCACAAGTAACACACTTAGGACATGTACTGTACTGTGTGTATATGTATGTTTATGATATTTGTATCATGGCACAATGAATGCAGACTTTACAAAGTGGATGTTTATACAGACATGCACACACGAGCACACGCACGCACGCATTTACATATTGTATAATGTTTATGTTGTTTTGAGACTCGTTGTTTGGTGTTTAAAGGTAAGTAATTCTCGAGAACGCTTGCTAAATTCAAACACAAATCAAAACAAAAATACCTATCCCTTCTTAACGCCATTGGGCTCCAAAAAGAATCCTACAAGTACCAGATTATATTTTTAGCATGCACAGAGATCGGTAAACTAGAAGAACTACAAGGATATGAATTATGTTACTGTAAAATTGCGTACTACACCTTTAGCTTTAAGACAATTGCCTAAACTATTGAAAGCAAACGGGACCCCTTTATGCAATATAAGCTCCACGTATCACGCTGCAATCTCTGATCACATATTCGCAGTGACAGCATAGTATTCACATATGTATTGACAGAGTACATAATAATACTGTATCTGCAGCACACAGATGGACAGATGCAAACACACCCATTCACTCCACCGTGCACTTGAACGTCTTCTGCTCTTTGAAGGCCTCTGTGCTCCAGTGGTGTGTATTGACATGCAGATTAAAAGGCTGTTGTCTTCGCCGCTCTATTCACCGTCAGTCAATGTCAGTGCTGCTCTCTCTCTGCTAAACCCTGCTCTCATACGCCATGCCCAAGGCTCTCTGGAAAAGCCCTTTATTGCTCTCAATAACAGCAACACAGGTGGAATGTGTGCGCGCGTGCTTGTGTGCGTGCGTGTGCGTGCATGCGTGTGCGTTTAATTAACTCATGTCTGTGGTTTTTATGTTAAACCACAAACGTAGGTACATCAATCAACCAGCTGGTCATAGTGGGTATTCATTTGGTTTGTGTTTTCATGCAAAGACAGGCCCTCATGTAGACACATACATATACAACCTCATTCTCAACTGTAGCAGGCAGTTGCTCAGGTGAATGTTGCAGCGTGTATTCTAGTTAGGCGACACACAGCACAGTTGTAAAGGTCTTGTTTAATTATCTGTGTTTTAAGGAAACCCTCAAGCACTATTCCAACTGTTCAACTTTGATTGACATTTAAGTTAACCTGGTTGAATGTCACCCTTGTTTAAAAGGGCACAAAGATATAAATAGAGAGAACGAGGATAATGGAGAGACAGACCAAGAGACGAGTGTGGAGTCAAATGTTAAAAGACTTGAATTGAGTTAAAAACGCCAACAACTGAATAACTGTTTTCTGCTCAGAGCCGGGTGTATCAGCTGCAGTATGTAAAGAACATACTCTGACGTCTTTTATAACAACTCACAAGAACAAAATGTGTCCTTGCTTCTGGAATGTACACACAAATCACATTTAGACAAAGGCTATTTATGTTTTGAACTGAAGATTCAGGCTATTTATGTTTTGAACTCAAAATGCACATGTACCATGTGCATTTTGAGACATTTCCCGCAAACACCTAGTAACTTAGACGTCATTATACACATATCCAAACTTAAAATGTGTGGTCGAACAATTACAGCAGTAATTTACAGAAATGGTGTACATAAGGTAAACCATATGGCTCTCAGCTCACCAGACTTTGTGTGTAATTGTAAGGACCCTTCTGTTCAGCACGACTTACAGATGGTTTGAGTTAACCTTGCCAACAGAAGTTGAAATTGTTTTATTTTTTTTCCCCAGATTAGGTCTCAGTTGATAGTTGTTCTTATCTGATTAATCTGATTCATGTTGAAACAGCTAGAGTACATTCTGGGGCTGACAGGAAAAGTAACATGTTCTCTGATGAACGCAATACACAACTTTTGATATTGTAAATTATTGGCTATACTGTACCAATATAATATTAAAGGAGGACTAAACATTACACATCCAGTAAGTAAAATGTCATGTATATGGAATAATTTTGTAGAAAGAATACCACGCAATACAACTGAATGAAACTCATATCACAGCTATTAATTAATTGGGAATTCAGCAAAAGAAATGTGGGAAATGTCTGCAGAAAATGAAAATCTCAGACTCCAGGCAGGCACTGCGTGCTGGCTGGCTTTGGATTCATTTCACATGTAAACCACCACAAACCATCTATGGACAAATCAGCAACCACAATGCAAACAGACAGATATTTCTGTTAATTGATTCATTAACTGACAGCCCATACGCATGCACACACTCAGGGCTCTGGCTCGCTCACAGACGATTGGTGACTGTAGTTTTACCCAGAAACAGAACTAAACATTCATTGGCTGTTAGTGTGGGTGTTTCGGACAGGAAGGAGCAGTCTTTGCCAATTAATAATTCACACTGACTATTGTAGCACGATCAGCAGACATTCCCCTGCCAGCCTTTCGAGACTGGTGGATTGCGTTCCAGTACCCTCCACAGAAGAGATAAATACACTCCCTGCGGACGTGTCTTGGACCTACTGCGCCCTTAACCAAACCAAAACAACCAAAAACCAACAGTAAATTAAGGAACTGTTAAAAAATGGCCTGGGACTATCCAAATAAATAAACGAAAGAATAAACATAAAGAACTGAAACTATAAGGGCTACAATAAAACTGCTGGCAGCAATCTGGCATCGACTGGCCTCTGCCTCCATCTTAAATGGGAGGTGCACCTGGCACTAGTCTCAGCCTCTTCCGTTCATTAGCACTACGTCACATTGGCAAGGCATCTCTGATTCTAGTGCACTGCTTTATTTAATCATTTAAAGGTAACATTTACTGTAACCTGTAAACAGCCTGAAAAAAAACAGTCCTGTTTTTTAGTTTTACAACAAAGTTTTACTTCAGTTACATAGTTGGTCGTCCTGCATGTCAATCAAAATACCTCTCTTGTCAAGTAGGCGGGTACTACCGCAAAGTTAGCCAGCGCTGCGTCCCAGATTTTACGTATGTAAAGGCTGGCTCTGCCAGACTAAGCTGGCACTGGCTGACGGCATGGCCACACCCGAGAGGACAGAGAAAGAGAGAAAAAGCGAGAGTAAAAACAAGGCAACCGAGCACCAGCAGCGTAAACAACTATGTAACGTAACTGATCTGTAGCGCTGTGCTGTTGGTCTACTATGGACACTTTACAAGAACATGCAAGTGGCAAACATGAGTAAATATTCGTGATATGTAAATATGACAGTGTTCTGCGTTGAACAGTTGGATAATTTCATCACAGCTTCATTGAAATGCATTTAGCTGTAGCTGAAGATATTGGATCTGGCATTTGCCATCTCTCTGTATAGCTCTGGCTTATATTACCTTTATAATTAAACATAAACTGCTAATGGAGCAGCTTATATCAACAATCCCATTTGGATAAAATATCAGGAATGAAAATGTTAAATAATATTTTTTATTAAACTTTACCTTTTTTTTTTTACAGTGTTAAACATATGCCAGAGTTATGCTAATATTTGTATTCATATACAATTTCCAGTACAGGGGGGCAGAAACTCTTATCTATATTTTCTAACCTCAAACAGACCATTTTAGTTCAGTTTTATTCTGATATTGTGATATTTATATCAGGCATAATATATTAAATAAATAACGTGTATAGGATGTTGGTATAGAGACAAAGAATGTGTTCATACAGTATACTGACATGTCGCGAGCCATCAAAGCAAGTTATATTCACACCAAATAAGATTCTCTGCTTATGACACTCCTACACATAACCCCCCCCACCCCACCACCCCCCCCACCACCACCACCAGACACACACACACACACACACAGAAACATATTGTATTTTAATGGCCAATTTGTCGGAGGCAGTGAACATGTTTTGTAGCTGTGCGGTCCTGCTGCCGTAGAGACTGCCCCTTCTTGATGCACTGTTTTTGTTAATAGGCCACTTCTTTACAAATTAAAAGTGTATTATTCATATTTATTTAATATATAACTATTGCTATTTGTGGTGTCAAAATAAGTTACTTGTTCAAATACTTCTGGAAAAGCCATTTGGCATGTGACCAGAAGAGAACATGGCTTCATTACCATGGATGAAACAACGATGTGCGTTACAGTCTGGTAAAGATATATAGGTTTGTTCCCCAGCCTCTTCCGTCCATTGGCACTACATCACCTAAGCAACTCGTGCTGAAACAAGGGCTAGAAGAGTGGGGTAGAAGAGTTTCATTGGCTGTTAGCATTGTCACTCACAAGTCTGTATACGTAATTACGGCACAATAGTGCAGTGCTTGATTTACTAATTTAAGTTTTTCTGTAGTCGACTTTTTAACAGATTTACAAGACCAGCAAACAACCAGACTTGTGTTGTTACGTTTCCCAACGCATTCCACAGTGTATGGTTAACACCTAACTTGGTCATTGAGTTACGTAGTTGGTCGTTGCCTGTCGGTGCCTGTCAATCAAAATACATATACTGTCAAGTAGGTGGATCTTGATGCAGTTAGTCAGTGCTATTTACGCAAGTAAAAGGCTGACTCTGTGAGACTACCCTTTGGCTAATATACGGTCTGTTTCATATAATTAAACACCATGTATTAATAGAAACTAAGTTGATTTAAGTGTAAGCATCTAACATGTAACATGGATATTTTAGTAATATATTTGACTGGCTTTGATACGTTTGGTGTCTGTAAACCTATATATCAAAACATTTTGTGGTTCAGTATTCTCTCTGCTGGGTGAAGATAAATATATTGTCAATGTGACAGTTTTATTCAAGTAATTTTCATTCATTATTTAAATGTGGATAATGACCTGGTTAACTGCTGAAACTGTTTTAATAATGTAATATGTTGTTTATGTTTGGCTCATTCCACACTGATTACTGTAATATTTTTTCCCAGTTAACATTTGGTGTCTTCGATCGCCCTGCTTCCATATACACTATAATATACAGAAACATCGTTCCGTTTAGTTTGACATTTTCGAAAGTGCTACACTACAGCATTCTACCTTGACACCTTCTAATGAGAAATGACCCTGGGCTCCCCATTATTTAACTCTGAGAGCTTGTCTACTATTTAAACTAGTGAGGAATTTACTGTCCAAATGCTTGTACCCAAGGACGTTCTCTATTAACACACACTCAAACTCTGTGAATAGAATGTTGATCCAGGCAAGAACCTTCCATTTCAATGTCATGTTATATATTTTCGCAATAGTGACATTTGCTGAAATGCCATGTTCACATGAATTGCATTAGTTATTTGTGACTGAGAGATTGTTAGTAGCTATAATGCTTCTATGTTAGTCCATGTTGATCATTCAGTCACAAGAGCAGAGACAGAAAAAAAGACCACTGTCATTTTTAGTTTCTGTTACCATTAAATTTGTCAAATTCACTGTGAGACTGTTTTGCTTCTTGGGTTTGGATGTATGTTTTGTACAAACCATTGATTGTCTAAAATGAGTTCGGGCTCTCATATTGATAAAATAGCAGTTTTGATTAGTTTTTTTCTTTTCATTTTCATCATTCAAATTCAGCCCTCATCCAGACATGTGCAAGAGGTCTGCCTTTTACCCGTGGCTGAAACATAGTAAATAGCCAGTGGTTCCATTATATAACTTCAGACGCACTAATTTTCTGTTTCTGTTCAGTGAGATATGATGTGAAAGTTACAGCCCTAGCAATAATTGCCATGGAAACTTAATGTCCTTCATATTTCCTCAGAGAACAAGCTAAGACACACACAACCATTTAATAACTCCACACGTTTATTGGCACCGTTTATAAAATCAAATCTAGCATCACGCAATTGCATAAAGATTTTAAAACCTCTATTAAAAAAAAAAGCCTTGGTTGATAGGAACTACAGTATCCCACATTCAAGAATGCATTATTGGACAAAACACATGCACCCTTGTGTGTGTGCATGTGCGTGTGTGCGTGTTCGTGCGCGTGTGCGCACGGGTGAGTGTGTTTTCATCATGAAACGTTTGTGGCACAAAATGTGTGACTGCTGAATACCAATTTGAATAGAATAATGCTGGGGACATTCATTTGCTATAGTGTCTGTGTGGGATGAGAAATATTTGTGAAATCATCCCTTTTCTGTAGCTGTGACACAAGTGGAGGGTTCACTTACATTCCCCGTGTAGCATTTTAGGAATATATCTCTTTTCAATAATCTCACAAATCAGATTAGCGTGTACATGTAAACACATGGCGACTGAATGACAGTGAGCTCTCACCCAATACTGCGGGCATCTGTGGCATGTTGTAATAGTTGCTACCTGCATTAATTATACATGACTGTCGCCCCAATACAGGTTTGCTGCTATTGTCTCGCTGATGGAGAGGTGGAGGGGTGGAAACAACACAAATGCAGGAGAGACCATCGGTGGGCCTGCGGAGGGAAACCTGCAGTTGACAACGTCTGACAGTATAGCTTGAATGTAGATTTTCTACGCTGCGGTGGTTATGTGCACACATGGGTGCCCATTGTTTCCGGCATGTCTAGCAAAATTCAAAGTACAAAAACGGCAGAGCTGCAGATACTGATTTCAGCGGTCAAAACGCCATTAAACACAGTTCTTCCACTTGTCCTTGGACACAGTTTTCTAGCGGCATGTAGAGAGTTTCTCCAACAAAAGTGTCATCACAGATGAATGACAGATCACAGCTTTAAAATCCCGTCAGCCAGTGTGGCAGAGCAAGTGTCAGTAGGCAAATGCTAAGCAGTTCCTGACCACGTCTAAAACGAAGCCCTCAAACATCACTCACTATGTGATAGATACAATTACACAGGGCAAGAATATAGTGTGCATAGCGACTGTGCTGTATATAATAAATCAGGCTGCCCATTAAGAATTGGGACAGCCCTAGAAAATGGCTGACACCTTAAATAGCACATTAAATGACAGGAAGAGTGCCATTTTAGGCCAGACCCGTGTGACTGGTGGAGCCAACGTTTGGCCACTCGGCTTCGCTGCTTGTCAAGACACACCTGCAACCAATTAACCTGCCAGTTTATAATCATGCTTTCTGTAGAGACAGAACACAGCTGGTACATGCCAGATACATACAGTACAGTGAGAGGGAGAGAGGGTGGGCAATACACATTAACCGATCAAGACAAAAACAAACTCACGCTATTCCACTCTGTAAAAAAATGTCACCGTCTTGATCATAACAAAATAATACATTTTTGTAGTCCCAGATTTTCTTGAGAGAGGGAGGGAGGGAGGGAGAGAGATGGGGGAGAGTGAATGAAAGACAGAGACTTTCTTTATAGGGACATACAGTATATCCTGTCCTTATTGAGTTAATAACAATAATGTTATTAACTCAATTATTATATTGTTTGAGACTTTTATGTGATTCTCCCTATCTTTACAGTGTTAATGTGTGTATTGAGGTGTGTATCTGTTGATAAATACACATGTATACAGATGGTTAGTGTCCATGCATGGAGGTCATAAATGCAGACATTGAGAGCTCATATGTAATGTGTATGTGCTCAGGCCCTTATCCACATACAAACTGTGGACTTCCCTTCTCTCCATAGCGTTCTGTGGGATTTCATCCCATCACATAGCCGCCTATTTCTACCAGAAGATTCTTTGACTGAATCCTGCGCGGTATTGTATAATATTCACCCTGTGAGTTTTCTGTCAAATATCTCTGAAGATAAATCAAGGAGAAATGTTGAGGATGCATCACAGCATCTGTCTCGCAGCTTGAGGGGTTAATATGTGGGCTGTCACACGCAGGAAATGATGATGAAGGCATTATGACGTGTGTGTGTGTGTGTGTGTGTGTTGTTAAATGACAAACGATAGCCTTCCTGTGTGTGTGTGTGTGTGATTGAGACAGATATGACTTTGATGTGAGGGCGTAATAATAGTCAGACCCAGTGGACCATTGAATGGTTATCTGATGCATATGTCTGAAGACCTACTAGATAAAGTAGCATGCATTTTAAGCTTATTTTTATCCATCAGCAGATTGGAAAATTCATTTCACGATGCAAGTTCATCCTATAGACAAAAGGGCTAATATTGATCCTTGGTATTGATCTACGGGAAGTGAAAGGGGACAACAGGATTCACCTTTAAATGCTTTGTTTCCATCTCAACACAGCAGAAAGCTCTGGGTCTGTCTGTCTGTCTACAACTCAATATTTTTATTTAAATCTCTCATGCATACAATATTTAACATGCAACACAATACTGATAAATTTAACATAGCCAACTAAATTTTTCTTTAACTCGATCTCATGCATGGCCTACAGTATTTTTAAGACAATAATACTGTAATATAGCCAAAATGCTGATTATAGCCATCATTTATTGATGGTAAATGGTAAATGGGCGTATTTATATAGCGCTTTTATCCAAAGCGCTTTACAGTATTTTTGCCTGACATTCAC
>JAODUH010064034.1:5787-17267 GCA_027564835.1 Typhlichthys subterraneus
CCCCCCCCCCCCCCCCCCCCCCCCCCCACTACTAAACATGGTGTCTCTTGACAAAGTGCTCATGAACCAGAGCCTGTTGATCTCATTGTTCAGAAATCCCAGAAAGATTCCATTAGCAGACACACGACACATTGTGGAATAGAAGTAGTTAGTTAGAAGTACAGCCTTTCCTAACGTACCGTTGATTTGGGGTAAACTGTAATTAACTACAGCTGCCGTTGAAATTGACACGTTTGTGGGTAACTTATTTTTGGGGTTCTGAGAGGATGTGATTGTTGTTTATAATAGTGAAATCGGTCACCGTGTGATTCTTCTTATAAATACTGTAGGATATATATGTATTTGTGTGCAAGTATAGTATATTTTAGCATCTAGTTTTATTTTATTTTCATGACAGCCTACAGGTGTTCTACAAACTCACATAAAACAGTCTAATCAACTTATTTCCCTTTCAGAACACACTATTACTTAAATAACTAATCCTGCCCTGTAAAATCTGTGAGCTATATTTATTGGCAGGTGTCATTACCAAAGAACTCCCTGGGCAGAGGGCTTCACATAACAGGAAGTGATGCTGTTTCACTCCCTCCTTCAGGGGTCTGGTTAAGTGACAGCATAGATTGAGGAGCATGGGAAAATATGTTTGTGTGTGTGTGTGTGTGCGTGTGTGTGCGTGTGTGCGCGTGTGTGTGTGGCTAAAGCAGCCAAACGTGTTGTCAGGATTTAAACCTGCACTGTAAAGATTGTAAATTGTAAATGATGGTAAATAAAAATCAACCAATTTTTCGCCACCACCACTCCTCTACTGAGATCAGGGGCGCTCCTGAGATGATAACGGTCTTCCATGCGGCACAATTTTAGGGAGATTAATAATGTGAATGATGTGATGAGAGGTGAGCAGTGATTTCCCCTGAGGTGGAGTTCTGGGATGAACGAAGGAGTGTTTCCTGGAAAATGACTCCAGCAGGGATGATCTCTGTGTGTGTGTGTGTGTGTGTGTGTATGTGTGTGTGTGTGTGGAAACGGGGTGGGTTGGTGGGGGGGGGGGTATGGGGTTTGGTGGAGGAATAGGGGACATAAACTCACCTATGGGCTTTGGGTTTGAGATCTATATACTCTGGGAAGAAAACAATCCTCTTACCACTTCCTAAGATGGGAGCATCGGATTGGTTTTCCAGGCTGTTCTCAGAAAGAGAGAGAGAGAGAGAGAGAGAGAGAGAGAGAGAGAGAGAGAGAGAGAGAGAGAGAGAGAGAGAGAGGATGGGAGGGGGGTGTTGGGAGAGGAGAAGGGCAAACTCCTCTTTACCTCAGGGCAATGTAATTATATCTGGAAATGAGATACATGTCCCTTTAAACACACTATTTTGTATGCAAACACACACACACGCGCACCCACACACACACTCACACACACACACAGCTATTGATGCACATAAAATAAACCCACAAGGGAGCGAGCGCGCACACAGGCCGATATTGACACACAAAAACAAGCAGGCACACACACACACAGGATCGCAGGTAGCCTAGATGTTCCGGACCTTGAGCAAGTCTCTGTGTGAGGGATATCGCTCTAAATCGCGGCCCTGGGGCCATCGCGGGACCGTAAGCCTGCCTGTCACGAACGCTGAACACACATTTTGTTAACTTCCCAGCAAATGCACAAACACACACATTCCGTATATGCATTCGCGCGCCACCCAAGGCAGGGCTGGGTGGTGTCGAGAGGGAAATGGGTGATAAAATCCTCATTTCGCCTTATTCCTGGGTCGTTTGTCTTCGTCACGCGTGCAGCGCTGGCGGCGTGACGGGAGAGCTGAGTCACGCCAGGCGTTCATCGATCAACCCACTGTTTACGGTTACCCCCTTCAACATCCTTCTGCCTTGTTCCTGGCGCCACTCATGTCCTCACACACATGCATGCTATATCAGCTCACTGTTGTTGCTTTGTTTCCAACGCGTGCCTGAGTTTGAGGGATAATGGACAATGCATATGGACTGGACCCAATTCCTCAGCACACGGCACTGCTAATTCTCTACTGGTGTGCTAAAGCAGGGGTTCCTAAGCGTTTTTGTGCCAACCAAGACCTAAAGAGAGAACTAATCTATTTAGAAACCCACCAAATAGCAAGTACCGGCAACATAGTAACCTCTGTGTGTGCCAAATATTTTTGAGCAGAGAGCTCCAGAATCTATTGTGTTCACGTGGCTCTCATCCAATCAGGAACATGTAGGCTATTTTGACACAACCTTGCTCACGACCAATGAGTGGAACTGTGCTAAAGGCTGTAACAACAGCTGAGTGGACATAAACTGAAACACATGAGCGATATTATAGGAAGGAATCAGTTACAAAGGGATGTTTAGACCTTGCAAACAGTTCTTTATTGCTGAATCGACCTCCTACATTCATCAAACTGTCCCTCCATCAATGCATCATCCTTTCCTCCGCTGAATATTGCTTTATGTTTGTAAAGCCATTGTAGCGACAAAAACTAACTACTAACATCGATTACCAATCAATTTACCATCAATTACCCATTTACTCCCTTTGACGACTCCAAGTATATTAGATACAGGATTAAAACCTTAAGATATAAGACCGTTTGCATTGGCATGAATGTTTAAAAGCCACAACAGAGTTGAATCTTTTAACCGTTGCTACTGTATCCGGTTCCCGATCACATCTCAGCTTGTGTGTTTCTGCTAGAGGACCTGTCACTGATACTAGCCCCACACGGTGTGTCAGATATAGCTACCCCATTGACAGTGAGAGAGAGAGAGAGAGAGAGAGAGAGAGAGAGAGAGAGAGAGAGAGAGAGAGAGAGAGAGATAAAGAGAGAGAGGAGAGCATTGTCAAGCTTATTACCCCCCCACCCACCCCACCCCACACAGACAAACACATACAGCACAGTACGCACATGAGTGTACGCAGCCGAGATTGTGCGCAAATGCAAGATTTTGAGTGTGTGTGTGTGTGTGTGTCTGCGTGCGTGCGCGTCTTTAAACAGAACACGTGTGGCGCTCTGCTTGTACAGGATGACTCAGCGAACACATTGAGCCCCCACAGGAACACTGGCTGTCGGTTAGCACTCGGCTAATCAGCCACTACAGTGCATAGCTCCAATCTGTGCATCACCGCCCCACCTGAGCTCCCAGCACCGGCGCAGGAGAGAGAGAGGAGAAACTTAAATATGTCAAAGGGGCTGTTATTGGGAAAGTGAGAGAGTGTTGAGGAGCTGCTCTAAAAGAGGCAGCTACCTCATACAGCAGACATTTTACAACCGCAGATAGGTCTCGCGGGTGTAAGGCAATACAAGCACATGCACGCACGCATGCGGACGCACACAGACACACACGACTGAACGCTAAGAAACAGACAGACAGAGGAATATATTTGCATATGCATATAAAAGCATGTGCTATACTATACATATTCTTGAGGCAGCTGTTCTCCCTTTTAGTTTTTTGGGTTTAAACATGGTGAAACCCATTAGCGCTATTTATAGAACCACAGCTCTTGGACTGTTCAAGCTTCCAGCTCAGCAGATGACAAAACTAACAATGACTCCCACTATGACAAGTTTGGATGTGGCTCTCCAATTGGAGTTTATGTTTTGTTTCTAGCGATTGTGGTTTAGCTAAACTAGCAGAGCTGAGCTAAAACATACTGTACTGTAGGTCCATTATTTGTTTAAAGACTCGTACTGAAATATTCCTACTCTATACGCTGTGGGCTGCTTTTGGAAGACCTTGCCCGAGTCTGTAGACGGGGGGAAGGTTAGGTTGGGTTACGCCATGCAGTTGTATGCGACTAGCATCTCATCAATTATAATGTGAGCTGTCACACTCTGTGTGGGTCTTCAGGATGGTAAAGTGACTGGTTCATCTTAGGACAGCTTGGTGCTCTGTTACAGCTGTCTTTAGGGCACCCACGCACTCGCGCATGCGTGTGCACGCACACACACACACACACAGTGTGGCCCACTCTACGCTGAGAGTACAAACAAAAATGCGAGTGGCACACCAAAGCAACAATGACATAGAAACATTCAACACACAAGTGTGTGTGCATGCTCAGCAATGCTCCACTGCACCTGTGCAACACCTGCTCCCATGTCAATTGTAAATGAAAGTCCAACCTGACTTATGGCGTGTTGAAAGACAGAGAGAGATATATGTAGAGAGAGAGATAGATAGATAGAGATCAAGTGAGAGCAAGAGAGAGCAAGAGAGAGAGGTGTTACAGGGGTCACCCTGTGGCTTCTCTATGGTGCATACCACAATGTGAAGGTCATGTTGCTATGCATCAGATCAGCTGGCCTTTTGGCCTGTCTGTCTGTCTGTCTGTCTGTCTGTGTGTGTGTGTGTGTGTGTGTGTGTGTGTGTGTGTGTGTGTGTGTGTCTTCTCTTAAGAAATGCATCATAACTGCTGCTTGGTATGTTCAGCTGAGCCCCATGAGGAGCCACCTTAAAGGGGTTGTTCAAAATCAGCTTGTAAATGGAGGCAGCAGCCCGGATTGATCGGCCACAGGAAGGTTTACAGAAACTACAGCGACATTAGTACGGAGTATTATTAGTGTAGTATTATTAGTCTAATAGAAATTCCTACTGTAGAATACTGTAGTAATAATAGTAATGCCTACTGTGTAGTGTACAGTATATAATACTGCCCTATACTATAACCTACTGACAATCTACTAAATACTGTAGTATAAATACTGACTACTACTGTACTAATAGGTAATACTGTATATTATACTGTAGTGATAACACTGCTCATATACTACTACCAGTAAACACATTTTGAGATGTTCGTACAAGCAGAATGCCCTGGCTGAAGACGTTTACCTTGGAGGGCAGCAGAACTGGAATTCGCACAATAGTGCATAAGCCCCGCCGGTTGACAGCGTGAATCCTGAAGGCAGCGTGGAATGTTAGAATCTGACCCAAAGCACAGACACACACACACACACAAACACGCACGCACATATCAAGCTTCGTATGTGGATAGCAAAATAAAGACCACATGCCCACCTCCACACGCACGCAAACATGTGCACAAACCCGCGCCTACACACGTGTGCAGATAATGTGTCTTTATAACGTTTTGGATGGATGAGTGAGCAGTTCCATAGAACAGTGATTACTGACTGCTGTGTGCGTGAAAGGAAATAGATTAGTCACTGTCTGCGCTCTTTTAATAACACAACACACAAACACTCCTTCATGCTGTCTGAATGGCAGAGACGCGCTATAAACGCAGCCTGGAAAAAGCCTAATGAAGAGTGCAGCAAACAGCAATGGCAGTAGGAGCAAATTGCTGATTATATTTCCTATGTGACAATGCAAAGATTTAATGTAGATGGAAAAAAATCAAAAGAAGATGAATTCTTCTGAAGCCTTTTAATAACACACTGATATTAAACCTCGCATCATCACAGGAAGGCCTCGAACGTGCCCTTTATAAATAATCTTTTTTTTGTAAAGGGGCGTTGGAAGGCAGAGGAGGAATAAATGCACTTGCGCTCGCTCGCCAAGGTCCTTTCAACACCCAATGGCAGGAGTTTGAATAGCGCAATGGCCCTTTCCTCTGTGCCAGGCTCCGGCTTCTCCGCCGTCAGCCATCGTCACAGGTGTACGCCAGCTGAAACCTGTCCTCGGACACTTCTCATCAAAATGTCATTTTTTGGCACTTTTCTTTTCCCACAGTGTGCAGGCAAACTGACCGGGCACCCGAGCACAGGGACTGACATGACCGTTTAAATTTACTTTATTGTCCCATAGGGGAATATTGTCTTGCAGCCAGTTTCACATGGACATAAATAGCAAACACGGGAAAGATACAATTAATACCCAGAGCCTACAATAAATAAGCAATACATTTCACAAGCTAATTTGGCAGTGGTTATTCGTACACTGTGCAAATATGCAATTAAGTAGCCTGGTGCTATTTGTTATAACATTTCAAAACGTTACGAGGGATAACCCACAATGTAATCTGCCATTATTAAGCATGGCAATTGCGTAAGGAATAAAGGGTCTTTTAGTCCTACACCTATTGCACCTAAAACGACAACCAGAGACCGAACTGATCATGGACTACATGGTGCTGGCACTGTACAATAGCATTGGCCTTCCTAAGGACCTACCTTTTATAGATGTTTAAAAGCATGGCTTGACTCTCCCCTGAAATCTAACTAGCCATTAGCCAATATAACCAGACTGACAGACTGACAGACTGTCGGCATTATCGGGCTATTGCGGGAGGGTAATGCCTGTAGGGGAACAACAGCCGCGTAACACATAGGCCTAGGCGTACAAGGAGGAAGCGGGGGGACACACACATAACAATTGTGCCAGCAACACAGGGCCGTGTTTATTAACGTCACACGTGGCGGCAAATGAAGCGTGAAATGTGTATATCACACACACACTCACACACACACAAGACAAAGCAGACATGCTAGGCATACCATAACGCAGGCGCTTGGCACGCATCGGGGAGCGAGGCTTGGAAAAGTGCACCATGTTATTTCTCATTTACACCAGGCAACACGTAAACACACGGATAAAAGGAATCAATTTCATGGGTCGTTACGGTAACCAGCATGGGGAGGCCTCTGCATGGCAGATTGGGAAGTAATGTTTTGTACAGGGCTGGTGTGCAGAGGACATGGCTTTAACACATTCACACAATCAACAGCTGAATTCCTCAGATTTTAGCCAAGACAAACAGACAAAGAAAGATGGAAACTATGAAATCGTATAAACAGATTCAAAGTAATTCTCGACAATAGGTGACTGCGACTACTGTGACATGGACAAATGCATATAGGGCCTATAGCTAAACACAAGTGTATTTCAGTCATAGGCGTAAATTCCAGGGGGGATGCAGTGGATACCTCCCCCTCAATAAAAACATGAAAGTCGCACTGGGGCCGCCCGGCAGTAGTAGAATAGGTTATGTCCAAAATGTTGCCAAAATGTGTAGTAGACTATTATTGTTGTAAGTCAGTTAAGTTAAGCCTAGATCATCCCAAAACACAGATGTTTTAATATGCAGAATGTTTTGAACATGAGCACGAGTTATTGCTAACCAGGGGAAATACATTAATTAAAATGAATGAATTGACCATTGACATGAATATGTCTCATGCATATTTACTCCCCCCAAAGAAAAGAGGACAGAAGAGTATAGTTAAATCATACCTATATTGAATAATATGAAATAGGCCTATGCCTACCAGAGACATTGAGAAACACATAGTTTGATAACCCTTACTTCAATACTTTTCATATATTTTTGAATTGTGCCAGGGTTTCTGTATTTAATATGTTCCTTTAAATAATAATACATTTCAATTATCCTAATGTAGAAAAGGCACAAATTGTTCCATAAGAATTTAGTGTTTGATTCTCAAAATTCTTTGGGGGAGAACCCCCGGCCCCCGCGCTTTATACTGTACGTCAACCCCAATGCTCAAACGAAATCTACGGCCATGATTTCAGTATTTTCAGACACAAGTCCATATGACAGTCTGAACATGTTCAAGACATGTCACCCAGCCTAGCTGAAGGTGTCCTAACGTGACATGATGCCAGATGCATTGCCAGTCACAAGTCCATCTGTGGAGCCGTCCATCTAAACTTTTTGAAAAGGCCAGGCACTTTCAGAGAATACTTGGCAGTTGATTGGATGAACAATCTGTCCGTAATTGCTGTCAGCACACCTAAACCACGCCTGTATAGCTAGCAATACGATGCTGATTGGTAAGTTCAGTTGCTACCCGGACAAATTCTCAATGATTCTAGGCTTACCAGACTGATTCTCGCAGCAAAGGTAAGCTGAAGCTTGCAATATCAGGATGGTCTCGCGAGGCTAAAGGTGCCCTGGGCTGGGTAAAGCTTCTCTTGGCTACAGCACCATGCCCTACATACAGGGGGAGGTTGGGTGAGTAAGAATTTCCCCTGGGGGGAAGTAGGACAACAAAGTGTGTGTGTGTGCAGTAGGAGTCGGTTGTGCATGATGAGAGTAATGCTGCCATCTATAGGTGGAAACAATGCCTTCGGTAGGGTGTGGGAACACAACATAATACTGCTGGAACATCCATCCTCACCGCCTCACTCAGTAAGTAAATGTTTATTGTCCCCAACGGGGAACTTATTTGTGCAGCAATCTAGTTAAAAACATACAAGCAATCACACATACATATCATATCACAGTGCATAATAAACATACAATACAACTCATACTATATGAGTCATGTTTACCAGGTGTTGTTGATGAACGATTGCATTACCTTACGAGTTCATCAGTGGGATGGCTGAAGGTATAAAAGAATGTTTGAACTATTGTTGATTATTACTATCACTATAATTTGATTTCCTCCATACATTAACATACACAGGCAACAGTGCATCAGCAGATATAAATCAATATATCATAAAATAATCTCTGTCTAATCTAAGGCAAACCCCAGCTGTCATTGTGACACAAAGCATGCACATTCATACCTACAGTGGTTCAGGGTCTCCAGACAGAGTATAAGGGCGTGTCTTTGCAGGCCAGAGGAAACTTGAGAACCCAGAGAAAATCAGGGTGAAACCGAGAGAGAGAGAGAGAGAGGGGGGTTGTGGTGGGGGAGGGGGGGGTGCAGGCCCACAGCTTGTGCAGACAAGACCTGAGCAGAGAATATAACCTCCTGAGACCCTGCAGCACTCTACCATAAAGATAACCCCCACCCCTCAAACACACACACACACACACGCACACGCACGCACACACACATACAGCCCACCTCACAGCCACTATCATCCACCTTGGAGGAGGATGCGAAGGAACAAAGACGTCATACGTCACACTTGACCCTCGGGGCCACCCGTGATTGACAGGTGGATGCCCTGCTGGTTCTGGCTGCCTCCTCACCCGCTGGTCCCTGACAGCAGGTTAGAAGACACGGGGAGAATATTCAAGTGGCGCCTAACCCCGTCACTGATCTGCCGTAGCGGAGGGCCACAAATACACAATGAAAACACGCACATAACAGTCATCTATAGCTACATATTTTAAGGCAATAATGTGAAAATGCATGTTAATTTGGCTGATGAGAGTCATCGCACCACTGCTATGGTGCGGACAGACCACGCCATGGTCGATCTCGCCGAACCTCGTCTTGTTGCACCTGTGGGTCAAACCTCACCTCAATGTCACCTTTAAGATTGGCTCCTTGCCTTGTGTATACATTGTCCAACTTAGACCTGAGAAGAGGTATTAGAGAGGGGTGGTCAGCACTGAACAAACAAGCCTTTCAGAGGTAGACACAAACATGACATTATACAAAAACATAATTTTTTTACAAATGTATTGTGTGTATATGTGTAAGAATGAGACATTTTATGTACACTGTATAAGGCTTGTTTAGTCCCCCATGGCTGGCTCATCTGGTTCCTTTCAGAAGAGCAGCTAATTATTAATTTCCCTCTGTCACGCCTAGATAAGTTTGAGGGATACATCCTACATGCATATCATTAGAGCTAAATTGATCAGTGTGACTGTGAATGTGAAGCGGTGCAATGGTGAAAGCCTGGCTGGAAGATGACTAATGGCAACTACACACACCGTTAAAGGTTTTGGATGTGTCTACTTACGATGGTGTGGAAGATCAGTGAGAGAGGCGACAGTTGGAAACTGACACTTAAGGAGGTACGTATACCCAAATTATCCCTCGGCTGTATTAGATACTCCACAAACTGATGTTCAGAATTTGCTCATAGTATTATACGACCCAACAGTTTTAATGTATTATAAAATAATGCATTTTACAAAACGATAATTTAATCCCGAAAAAAAAACTTTAATCCAGTATCCATCATGAATACCTTCGTGTGCCAAATGTGTGAAGAATAAGTCAGATTTATCACTTTATACCCAGAATCTTGGTTGGAAGCTACGCCCTTGTCAATCAAAGCAGGTGTCTGTTGACACAGGAAAGCAGTGGGAAGACGTCATGATAAGGGAGTCACAGGAGTGGGCAAGGGGACCAAACTGTAGTCACGCAACCACTCCTTTCTTTGTGAGACAAAGCCTGATATCAGCGCCCCTTGTACTGTACGAGATGATTGGATCACTGTGCAAACAAGAGGGCTGTCATTATTGACACAGTGTATGTCTCTCCTACACAAAGTGGCTGCAGCAGAGACAAAGACACAGGGGAAAGACGCAAAGGGAGTTTGTGTTCTTAGAAACGTCGGTGTCAGGTCGGGTTAAATGAGTGTGTCACTGAGCAGGTTAATTGGCTAGAACGCTACACCTCTGGGTTAAGAGCAGTAAATGAGGCTCAAGTTCACATAAAGGTTAAAAGTACACAAAGTGTGACTGTCACCCTTGAACACACAGGAGATAATATACATCAATTACATTAGTCCAACGGTAGCAATATCATCGGGTTGTATAAAAACCTATGCTGTATGATCAATAACCTAACAGTGTCACACAGGAGATGAGTCAAAAACCTTCCTGGCATATTATCCCAATATCAGCTCTAACCAGCAGCCGTTACCAGCCCGAGCATCTGAGACAGCAAAATCCCTCTCCTTTCCCCGAAAGCTGCTCTCAAATCCCACGTGCAGCCTGGCAATAAAGAGCCAGAGTCTTGTGGAATCCATGTTAGCTCCTTCTCCTTCTGCAGGTGCGAGAGAAGATTCCGGGCCGTAAATACTGAATAATGAGGCATTAAAGTCTGGGGATATGGTGGGTTACATAAAGGCACAATGGTTTTCCTGAGGAAGGAAATAGATAGAGGGAACATCGGGAGTAGAGAGACAAAGCATTGAGATGTTGTGCTTATCCCGGTTACTTGGGAAGGATTAGGTGATGTCACTTTGGTTTGAACCAGTGCCAGTGGCACAGCATCGCACACGCACGCACGACCAGTCTTCAGATTGCTGGCACACTCCATCATTCTCTCTCTCTCGCTCTCCCTCCCTCACACACAAACGTGTTGAGAAGGGTTAAGGATCTGCGTAGCCCTCTGAGCTGGTTGTAATTACTTTAGTGGATGTCAGATTCCTTTATCCACCAGTGTAATATAATAAAGAAGACAGGAGGTAGCTATCCACTTCAAGCTGCAGCTAAAGGCCTCTACGGACCCTCTCTCGCTCGCCGTTTCCCTTCTCTCTACCTTCCGAACATTTTCTGCATCTCCCCTTCCTCTCTCCCCCCCCTCCCCCCCGCACCCGGCTCTCCAAATAAAAACAGTGTGTCCTTGACAACCATGAGTTCCTTCTCCTTAGCCTTCCTTCGTGTCTTCATGGTCTTCATGGGATCCTCTCGGCGGAAGGGGCCCCACTCCAGAGACGTTGTGGGTTGGGTTGGGTTGGGTTGGGGGGGGGGGGGGGGGGGGGGGTCTGGGCAGGATAGGATGCTGATTAAAATGCATCACATTCCGCGCCTGTTTCATTTTTCCTCGCCGCAAATC
>JAODUH010064045.1:0-17266 GCA_027564835.1 Typhlichthys subterraneus
CAGACAACACAGCCCTCAGGTTCATAGGGGCACCCAAACCTCTCCACCACGATAAGGTGATGGTTCCCGGAGAGGAGGCTGTCAAGCGATTAATAAAAAAAAAAATGCATCTAATTAATTACAAGCTTTGTGATAAATGAATCTAATGAAGCTATATTCATTAGATTAATTAACCTTTGCCCTTTGTTCAATTTTCTGTGACTAGTTTAGAAGGCAATGACATCTTGACCTTATAACTCTTCAGGAGGGGTGCACAATACATCGACTCAGTATCGTTGGCGCAATATCACGTTGCATCATAATATATCGAAAATGTTGCAGGAAGTCCAATATTCAGTTATTTTGTGGAGAGATGCATCCTTTGGCTGTTTGTGTTTGATTTAGACAGAAAAGTAAGTTCTGTGAGGAAGCCAATGACACAATAGATATTGAAGTGGAAACATTAGTGGCCACAATTAATGCCTCCTCGGTAGCTTGGAATGACTGTTGTTGTACCAGTCCAACATGTCGGTTGAAAATGTGTTGTTTTGATATGTTATGAATATATTTTGATGCATTTTCCCATAACCTTTGTGTTTTTACTTATGTTTAAAAATCTAAATGAATATCGATATTGCAATTTTCATGATCAATATCACATTTTATCAATATTGTGCACCCCTACTCTTGTCACTCAGTGTGACATTAGAACATGGATTGATCTCTAGATTCTAGAAAAAATCAGGTGCTATAGTGTGCCACCTAGACCTTTTTAAGATTTGTTTTTTCTACTGTGTGTCAGCAGTGTTTACTGTTGGAATGTTTATGGTTCACTTAGTAAGTAGTCACTACTGCACCATCCTTGAGCACACATCTCCACAGAGCTCCCACAGAGGCAGCAAAAAAAAGAGTAATTGAGAAAAATTACACTGTACAGAGAAAAAACTGTGGGCTGAATGTGTCTCCAGTCATGCGTGAGTGGATTTGATAATTGCTTCCATTTTCATTCAGCCTCAGAGACACAAGTGTTGACATGTTCTTTTCAGGGCTATTTGTGAACGGCGAATCAACACTTGACACTTCTAAGGTTAGCTTTGGCGGTGTGAACGATAACCAAACATGGGACCCTGCACGACATTCGGCCAGTGCTTATATTTCTCACACTAGTCTCCCAAACTGTACCAAAATATACTTTGTGCATCTAGTTTTACACATTTGCTCTGACTGGACAGCCTTTACATTCTGTTCCACTGCCATTTCAAAACACCCTCCACCCCTATCACACCCCTCCCCCATATTTTTTTCACCCAGATCGCCGTGGTGATGGGCTCCTGTACAGCCGGGGGGGCGTACGTCCCAGCTATGGCCGATGAGAGCATCATAGTTCGGAAGCAGGGAACCATCTTCCTCGGAGGACCCCCGCTGGTTGTTACAGGACTTCATTGTTAACACAAAGTAGCTCGCACCGCTCATACAACGTAGTACTACCAGAGTAGTAACGCTTTGCTTCACAATGTGTTTCACTGTGTGGAGCGCTGCCGCGGAGGGATATTGTTTTGATTTGAGCTCGAGGTTAGCAAGCGTTCTTGAGAATGACTTATCGTGCCTTTACTGTTCTCTGTGTGTCTAAGGTGAAAGCCGCCACTGGGGAAGAGGTTTCTGCTGAGGATCTGGGTGGTGCGGACCTCCACTGCAGGTGGGACATGAGCCATCATGTCAGGGTCTCTCGTCCATGTTCTGCTGGAGTTAAGGCCGTTGTACGCTGCACGGGAGGCGGAAGCTGCTCCTTGTGTTTTTGACGTGTTTTTTCGTAGAGTGCAGTGGAAATGCATCGTAGCAGCAGGGGAAACTACAGATCGTAATTTACAAGGAAATGCATTGCTTGTCTCTTTGTCCCTCTGCCGTAGCCTCACCTGACTTCACCAGACTTCACCTGACTTCAGCTGACCTCACCTGACCTCACCTGACCTAACCTGACCTTGTGAGCTTCTGTTTGCCACAAGAATCAGCCTGAAGAGCTTCAAACCCTCGAGGCTTTAGTCTGACGTAATAACTGAACTGACAAATCAGCGTCGTAGTGTTAGTTATGGGCGTGGCTTAGGTGTGACGACAGAGGAAGCATCTATGACAGATGGTTCATCCAATCAACTGTCTAGTAGCTTTTGAATGTTCCCCGGATGGACCTATGTCCAACCATCCATGTGGCATGTCAGGTTACCTTTGCCCCACCATTTCCTCGATCCAACAGTTGTAAATATGTGTTCATATAACTCGCTCGCTTGGACTGTTGTCATAATATGTTTATGGTTCTACATAAAACATGCATATTATTATATTTATAGTGTGCTATCAATGCAGTACAACACATATCATTAGCATATTTTGAGAGTGCTCAGCACTAGAAGCATAGAAGTATCTGCGAAGATGCTTTTCTTGAGTTTTGCGTGCAATGTGCAACGCGCTTTGCTGTTCGGTTGGGCTCTTAACATGGTTCTGTAAATGAATTCTGACATGCAGTCACGTGAAAAAGAAAGTGTGTGTATATATACATACATACATACACAGTCGTGAAAAATAATGTAACCCTCTTTTAATTCTGTGATTTTACGTATCAGGACATAACAATCATCTGTTCTTTAGCAGGTCAAAAAAATTTGGTAAATACAACTTCAAATGAACAACAACACATGACACATTAGACTAACACATAAACCCAAATTGAAAAGCAATGTGTGGAAAAAATAAGTACTCCCTTACTAATTCCATAGGAATTAAATAGCTAAGTAGCAGACAGATGCTGCTAATCAAATGCCCTTGAGTCATTGATTATCAGCAAGTGTGACCACTTCTATAAAAAACTAAGTTTTAGCAGTTTGCTGGTCTGGAGCATTCAGATGTGTGTTAACAAAATGCTAGGGAGGAAAGACATCAGCAATGATCTTAGAGAAGTAATTGTTGCTGCCATCAATCTGGGAAGGGGTATAAGGCCATTTCCAAACATTTTGAAGTCCATCATTCTACAGTGAGAAGGTTTATTCAAAAGTGGAAAGCATTCAAGAAAGTTGTCAATCATCCCAGGAGTGGATGTCCAATCAAATTCACCCCAATGTCAGACCGTGCAATGCTCAGAGAAATTGCAAAACATCCACAAGTTACATCTTGGTGTTTACAGGCCTCAGTTAGCAGGTTAAAGTGCATTGCAGTACAATTAGAAAAAGACTGAACACATATGGGTTGTTTGAAAAGAGTTGACAGGAGAAAGCCTATTCTTTCTGCAAAGAACCTTGCAGCACGGCTTAGGTTACAAAGTTGCATCTGAACAAACCATAAAACTTCTGGAAAAATATATTAGACAGACGAGAAACCATAGAATACTAAGAGGGTGTACTTTCTTTTTCACATGACTGTATAATCAGACATAAAATCTGCAATCTTATTAATTATTGATATATTATCATATTTTAGGATTCTCTGTAGGGTATTATAAACCAAAATGGATGTGTTGCATTCCCCAGGAAGTCAGGCGTTACCGACCACTACGCTTTAGACGATCATCACGCTCTCCACTTGGCAAGGAAGGCAGTTCGCAACCTAAACTACAAGAAGAATATTGAGGTGGGTTCAGTGACTATCACTAACAAGGTGATCTTATGTATTATATGTGTACTATTTTTATTTTAAATGTGCTTTTGTTATCCATCCGCAGTGTTCACTTACAATGTTCAGTATTAAAATGTTGAATGTTTGCACAAAAAAACCTGGATCGTTTGCTGAAGTTGAACGTACCTCAAGACCGCAAATGGCTGACGTGGGATTTATTCTGTATTTGTGCAGGTCACCACAGAACCCACCGAGACTCCCCTGTACCCGGCAGATGAACTATACGGCATCGTTGGAGGAAATCTGAAGCGCAACTTTGATGTCAGAGAGGTATGCAAGGGAGAGACATCCATGAACAGGGTTCCCACTGGTCATGGCACTTTTGGACAATCGTGGAAATTTAAAGTCTATTCCAGACATTCAGGGAATAGACCTTTCCGAGCTGTCAGCCACACGTCAATAATAACCAAGATCCCATTACTGAATCTTCCTTAGCAACACCTGATGTCCCACAGACAAAACAGCTGATGTCCCACAAACAAAGCAGTTATTAGACTACTAGTACGCCATGGGGTAGATCATCATTTATCATCCGTGTTCACAGGGCACCATAACGCTAAATAAATGCTTGGGCACCCTTATAAATGTGTCATTAGATGTGCTTCGGGAATGTGCAATTCCAATGAGATATCGTGCCAGTCAGTACGGTACCGTACAGCAGGGAGCTCGTCCTCGTCCCATTTTCAAACCAGAAACAGTTGGTTAAACTAAAGTTACGGTGGTTTAAAAGCTTGTGGGAGGCGGCTGAACTGAACATGAACAACATCAACCAACCCACGGCTGTTAAACGTAGGCTACAGTAAGACATTGTAAAATATGCATTCGCCTTTAGTATCGTTACTGGCTACGTACTTGGCTGTTGTAACTGTTTAATGCTTACTCTCTAATGGCCAGAATAGCATTTACAGCCAGTGCTGGATCTCATGTTGTGAGTACTGGTAGTGTGGCACAGTATCCTTGACTACAGAAGTAGAGAGAAAGAGTGTCAATAAGTGGCAATAAGCAATCTTATAATATTAGGAACACGAAAGAGAATGTCGTAAAGGCCACAAGCTACAAAGGTTGGTGGGACATCGGCAACTGTAACCAATGTCTTACAGGTGGAGTTTTTTTTTTTGGGGGGGGGGGGGGGAGGGTCAAATCATGGAATATCAGGGAATCTTGTTTTGTAGCATGTTTGTGTGTGTACACATACATACATACATACATACATACATACATACATACTCCCACACAGAAAATATCACATTTTCCACTGTCATGATGGCTGTGCCTTTTACAGACATCAGACATCGTTCTGGTGGCCATTAGATTAGTGTGAATCCTTACTTAATCCCTTTGGAGCATTGTTGACAGAAATGAAAATTAGGTTTATATTTAAGGATAAATTATATTGCCTTACAGTAAGTAGCTTGATCAGTGATGTGCTGTTAAACTTGTCAATTCCGTTGTTTTGTGAATGCACGTTTGACGGCTTGTTGTTAAAGAAAGCTGTTTTCATCTCTAAAAATATATGTTCTTGCACCGCAACAATATAACCTCTTGGGATCCATTGTGTTTTAGTGGAGGCATTATTTTCTAAGATGCATACTGTATAATGTTATTCACCATTGTATTTGCCAATTAAATTACAACAGTTGTTTATTTAACAAGATACACCGTTGATTGGTACGGTACAGTAACAACCACTTCCCATGTGTGCACGCCATGAACATGCTTCTAATTTGTCAGTCATTGGAGAAAAGCTGCTTCTTCACCTGCATCAAGAGCATGTGTTCTCCGTAGCCTGCCATCACAGCTCTCAAAGTGTTTAGTGTGAGCAGGACATAGCTAATGGTTTTGTATTGGATTTTCTTCTGGGAAAGTAGCTAGAACATCCAGTTTCACTTCCGCTCACTTAAGCATGTAATGCTAGCTTTCTTTTTTCTTTTTTGTCATGATCTTATTGGCTATAATTATCCTTAATTAACTATTATTGTATTAACTGTCTAAGTGTTTTTGGTTTCATTTGAATACAGGTCATTGCCAGAATCGTTGATGGCAGTAAATTTGATGAGTTCAAGGCGTTTTATGGAGATACACTTGTTACAGGTAAGTAAAATATAAAATTTAGTACTCACAGTATGTCCTTGTAACATAACTGCAGATTCTGAAAAGAAATAAATGTTTTCAATTAAATGTTTTCTTTGTTCAGGATTTTCCAGAATATTTGGCTACCCTGTTGGAATCATTGGAAACAATGGAGTATTGTTTTCAGAGTCAGCCAAAAAGGTACATTATTTTACTGTCTTGTGTGGCACAAAAAGGAACAGTATATTTTTTTTCCCGCCATTTGAGTCACACTAAATCTCTCTAGCTCAAAAAGCTTGAAACGCATCTGACATTTTAGGATTCATGAAGCGCACACACACCCTCTGAACATTGTGCAGCGCTTAGCCTTATGATTGTGTGAAGTTTGAAAATAAATATCAGTCTGTTTGATTGGTAATGTGGCTTTGAAAATGTCAAGGTCTTTTAAAGGGTTTAACAAAACAAATCAGGGGAGATGTTCTGGTTGTATATCACTGGGGATATTTCAGAGGGTGCTCAGGAAACTTTAAATGTCCACGATTCTGGTTAGCCATTTTCAATTTCGTCATGTAATCAAACCATTTTCCTATTCATTATACATTATGGTCACTGATTATATGAAAACACAAACCCTTAATTTCAACAAAAGTTAAATTTCATCTGAGAAAATAATATCATTCACCACTTTGAGCAAAAGACATGGAACGTTAACTCCAAAATTAGCATAATGTCTTGTTTATACGAAGCAGATGTAACGGAACAGAGGCGACGTATTCTGTGTCGGTTGTGCTGGCATTATGCGGATGTTATGTTTTGAACAGGCAGCAGTTTCTGAACGATGATCCTCTCCAGCAGTGACCAGTATTTCTGAAACGTTGACATTTTACAGAGCACCACAGTGAGGGTTATTGAAAAAAGGCGAGTGGCGGTAGCTGTCAAAAAAAAAGAAATGGGGAAAAAAAACCCCCACCAAAGTAATTGAGGGAAAGGAAAATCTATCAAGCGTAGGTACTTTCGAACTGTACACTCCTTTCTACATTTTCCCTTAAGTACTGTTTAGTGCCCTTCACCTCCTTCAGTGGCCAAGTACATGTTGTTCCCTTGTATTTATTTGTTGTTTTCTGTGGTACAGATGGTGTAACTGTAAAGCTTTATCATCTGCGTAGTTCTCACATCATCACCGGAATTTGATACAAGATCATTCATATTTTTCAGGGCACCCATTTCATCGAATTATGTTGTCAGCGAAACATTCCGCTTATCTTTCTCCAAAACATAACAGGTGGGTGAAATGTTTTTAATCATTATTGCAAAATGTAAATATCACACCGAAATACTTAAATCTCACCTTACTTCTTCACATTTTGTGACAATATCATGAACATTTGTGATTATTGCACGCTTTAAAGGGGCTTTTAAGCACCTAATGAACCCTGTCCTGAATATGGATCTCTAGTGGAGGACTGCAAAGTGACTTCACACATCAAATCTTTAATTACTGAAAGAGGACATTTTGCCAGCAGGGGGTGAACACTATGTTCAGATCCCCGCTGTCATAATGTCTTACTGTTTGGATATGCCAGGAAAAAGAATCACTTAACTAAAAGCTTATTTGTTTCTTTTTCTCTGTCCTTCCTTCTCCTGGCCCCCAGGGTTCATGGTGGGCAGAGAGTATGAGGCGGGGGGCATTGCCAAGGATGGTGCCAAGATGGTGACGGCGGTCGCCTGTGCCAACGTGCCAAAGGTCACGGTCATCATCGGCGGATCGTACGGAGCAGGCAACTACGGCATGTGTGGCCGAGCTTACAGGTACAGTATGCCCCCACTGGCACAGTGCCCTACGTCTTACAGGATCCACCATCGTGAACCTTTTGGATGTTTTTAAAGGTGTAGTCAGCGGTTGTACAGTATGCCCCCACTGGCACAGTGCCTACGTCTTACAGGATCCACCATCGTAAACCTTTTGGATGTTTTTAAAGGTGTGGTCAGGGCTTGCTGCCTGTTCTGTTTGTGTTCTGAAAACATTATCTGGTGTTTCTACACACCCCTGGCTCACGCCACAAAACAATATCCTAGCCACGTCAATGTGTGGGGCAGAGCTTCAGAGGGAGCTTTTGGCATTGAAGGGAGAGGTGTTGATCGAGTATCAACATGCTTTCTCCAGAATTATTGACTAAACCTTTAATTTAACATGGCAAATTATGTTAGTTTTTGCATTGGTTCACGCAAAAAAGAAATCCTCAGTATTGTGTATGTAGCCATTTTGGCAGCCAAATAAATGGCTGTGTTGTGGAACCGTATCATCTTGATTTGGTTCTCATTGTTGTGCCTAACACTTCCTGTTGGACACGGTTGACTTGCTGTTTGACTTGCTGTTTGACTTCCTGTTGGACTTCCTGTTGGACTTCCTGTTTCTCTTTTCCCAGCCCCAGGTTTCTGTACATGTGGCCAAATTCTCGTATCTCTGTGATGGGAGGAGAACAGGCTGCCACCGTTCTCGCCACAATCACCAAGGACCAGAAGGCGCGCGAGGGAAAAGAGGTACGTCGACGCCAAAGATGATCTAATCATAGAAAGATGGTAAGGATTTCAATGGAGCAAACAGGGAACGCTTCTGGTCTCTTAAGTGGGCGTGTCACTAACGGCATTCTGCTGTGGAGGCTGATGTAGGCAGCTCCCAGACAGCTCCTTCTACCATGCATGGCCTGAAACAAAGTCAATTTACCCCGAAACAGTTCGCTGAAGACATACCATTGTGTCCTCAGACTGATCGTAGCTACTTGGGAATTAATGTAATATACTCAGAATACCCATCAACGCCCCCAGAGATAAATAATGGACAGTTGTGTGGTGAAACCCGTGGACCTCCCCGTGACACCGCTGGGTTGTTCTGGTCTGCATAGAGGGTGAGAAGTCCCCCCCCCCCCCCCATCTTTCCAAACCTTGAGTGCCATCTGTTGGAGCCCCTCTATGTAATAAAAAAGGGTTATTTTTACAGTTTTTGGTTGCCATGGCGAACCTGTGCGTGCCAGTCTCCTAGCATTCAGTATGTACGTCCATAGTGTGACATTTACATTTCTCTTAATCTTTATTATACTACTGTGTGTACAGTATATAATGAATAAAATATAACTGGCTTCTGGTCATGACAGCCTTTTAAAACGACTGAAGACGCATTTGTTTAGAATATCTTGGTCCACTTGAATGCCTACATAGATACTTTTGTTAAACCATCTGTAGGTTCCTTACCGCAAGAAAGCCTGTAGAATTTTAAACTTAAAAATTTTACGTGAATGTAAATGGGGGGTGGGGGGGGGGGGGGTAGATCTGCGGATCACTTAGTTTACACCAATATTATGTTTGTGAACCGTTTGTGCCTATGTATTATAAAAAGTATTACGATTTGGTGTTAGCCTTTTTGTTCGTATTTACGAAGTCAGGGCTGCGTAGAAGAACTGGATTAATATTTCAACACACACATAGAATGGTAAAATAGCGAAATGCAAGAAGATATTTGGTGAATTTGACAGTGTATTAGCTTACAATTAGCTTGCAATAGCTGACTACACCTTTAAGTAATCAAACTTAGTACAGACTGATTGTGTTTTGTGCACGCCAAAAGAGTCACAAACAACTTCTATACGCTTGTTGTAACGTGGCCAGCGAGAGTCCGAAGCAACGCGATAATCAGGTGCTCACTTGCCGTCGCATGCTGTTAGGACACGGTGTTAGCCTCTCAGCAGCTGTGTTGGATTTGAGGAGTGTCAGTAACACCCATCGTACCACTTGATTACAGTTCACAGCAGAGCAGGAGGCCGCCATGAAGGAACCAATAGTGAGACGCTTCGAGGAGGAAGGCAGCCCCTACTTCTCCAGCGCCAGGTGGGTTTTGGCTAGCCTCACCTAGCTTCACTTAGCTTCACCTAGCTTCACTTAGCCTCACCTAGCATGGGACTGTCCTGATATCACCTAGCTACATTTGCCTCACCTAGCCTCACTTAGCCTCACCTAGCATGGGACTGTCCTGATATCACCTAGCTACACTTAGCCTCACCTAGCCTCACTTAGCCTCACCTAGCCTCACCTAGCATGGGACTGTCCTGATATCACCTAGCTACACTTAGCCTCACTTAGCCTCACCTAGCCTCACCTAGCATGATACCATCCTGATCTCACCTAGCCTCACTTAGCCTCACCTAGCATGGGACTGTCCTGATATCACCTAGCTACACAGCCTCACCTAGCCTCACTTAGCCTCACCTAGCATGATACCATCCTGATCTCACTTAGCCTCACCTAGCATGGGACCATCCTGATCTCTCCTAGTCTCGTGAGACTATCCTGTTCTTGCAAGCTACAGTTTGACTTTGCTGCGAGTATCAGTCGGGAACCCCTTCATTCAAAAGTGTTTGGCATAAAGATGATGTCAATACATTTCAGTCAAGCTTACTTTTATACGATTGGACTGGACTATCTGGCTAGCTTTATCTCGCCCAATCACAATGTGTAAAATTAGCCAGAGGGCCGGTGGAAAACTAAATTATATGATGTAGCCTGATGATGTCGTCATCTTGGAAAAAGGTCTGCCGCTGATTGGTCTGGTTGTTCTCTCTACACAATCGACAAACTCTTTTGAATTGAGCGGTTCCAGACTGATAATCAGCTCCTTGATCTTGCGAGCCTAGGTTTTGACTTCAACACAAGTCCTGTTATTTCTATACTCGTGATAACAAAGTGTAAGCATATATTGTCCTTAAGAAAATACTTTTGAAATTCTATAACAGGATGACTAACCATTGTGCAGTGCATGACGATGAATATACAGTTTTATAACCATGACTGATTTAATAACAGATTGAAATGGGTCCTTGCTAAACCGAAATGGCTTGTTTATTTGATTCTAATGTGCCATAACGCAGTGCTCAGTGTTTCATCTTTGAACAGACTGTGGGATGATGGCATTATCGACCCAGCCGACACTCGTCTGGTTCTGGGACTGAGCCTCAGCGCCGCGCTAAATGCACCAACGAAGAAGACCCGCTTCGGCGTGTTCAGGATGTAGAGGCTTGTTGCCCTGGGCAACATGCGCGGTAGTCGTCCTCGACATCTACCGAGGGTGCGTTCAAATGGGGAAAACAAAGGTGAACGTCTGCAAACTGTCTTTTTAGGTAGATCTCTGCAAACAAACATGAATGCTGGACTAAGGGTCACCATTTAAATCTTAACCTTTTGGAGTGTTGAAATGTAAAACGCGAACTTCTGTACTATATCTTTTAGATTAGAATGCTCAGTGCGAACAGCAGCTGTGGTCTAAGACCTGAGATGATGATGCTAACCAATGTGAGAGGTTTGTGAGTGACACACCAAGTGTTGCCTTGTGCCTGTTCAGACCCCACTGGAAGGTCAACTGTAAAACCTGTTTTATGGGCAAACATTGTGGTTAAACACATTACATTGTGTTCATTTTAAAATATTTGGTAAAATTGTATTCTCTAAGAATACTGTTAAGTGATATGATGTAAACACCAAACTTTACATTTGGGGGCGCTATTTAGCTATAGCATATGTTTGACGTGCTGCTTTAGACATGAGTGTGGAATATTTATGTCATAATAGGCTATTAATAATTGCATGTTGCAATTACGAACATGGAAACTTTAATTGTCTCACACAATAGTGTTGTAATGTCCTTACTCATTAATTATACAAAATAAATCAATGTAAAAGTGACTTTATAAGGCACAACTGCCTCTGTTTCAATCAAATACGACTCTGTTCTGCTGTGGCCATGAAGAGAACCCAACTACTTTATTGAAGAAATATTCCTGGATAATGATGTCAAAGCCCAGTGTTCCTTCTTTAATAAGGCCTTTGTGTATGTCCACAGCTGTGGCCTGTTGCTCCATAATCTGCTTGGGAAGCCTAATAAAAATAAGATTATAGGCCTACTAATTTTATACTATCTTTCATGCCTATTCAAATCCAGCTTTCGTTTATTTTTCTAGTTGTATGTGTTGTTTTGTTTATTTTGAAAACAAGGGCTGTGCCTAGGCTAGTAGAAGCAATATGTCAGATCGAATCCCTCCCTGCCGACACACAGATGTTGTTAGACTGAAAAACTGAAGAAAACAACTTGGGTTTCTCCTCTCCCATCCTGTAATTTGTCTGGTACGCTATAGTAAAGGTCGCAGTTATGTTTGCATATCGCTACAGCGCACTCCTGCGCCGCCTCGCCTTCTTATAGAGTGCCGTCCTTTGGGAGCGTTCCAAGCACGCCCTGACTGAGGGCTGGGCCTGCGAATAAAAGAAGCATTTGGAAGATTACATTGGTAAAGAATGAATGAAACAAGCTGATATAGGTTGACTAGGCTGCATGTGAGTAGAGGAATCACTGTCTAACGCCAATTTGAAGTTACAGCCTGCGGACACGCACGTTTGTGCGTACGTGTGTGTGCCAAGACAAAGAGTTCGACCTTGGGAAGACTATAGCCATCCACCCACGGTGTATCCCACATCTGCGTTTCCTTCCAATAGAAAACAATATGTCTGATGTTGTGGTGTTTTTGTTCTTACAGGGTTTAACATGGACACGTTTTTTTCAACTGCTGTAACTGCTTCTAGTCATATAGGCCTATTGTAGCCATATGCAGAAAGAGCAAATATAACATTTGGGAAAGGAGCGCAGAACCTCCACCCATAAATCGGCCTTAAGGTTTGAGGTTTAACAGCCTCCAATGACGCTCACCTGCTCCTGTTATGTCATTGTCAATGTGTTACCTGGTTAAAACCCAGCTCGACAATCGGGTTCCCTTAAAATAAATAAATAAATCAGTGAAACGCGTTGTAGCCTACTGGGGGCGCTATGATCTACTAAAATGAACAGTCTGTTAGGACTGTTAGGACAGTTGAATACTGCTGTAGATTTGGACATTGAGACGACTTACCGTACAAGTTATTCTTTTGTTGTAATGTGTTTGTAATGTTCATATGCCTAAGTGAAAAATGCATGTCTGGAGAAGTCATGTTTCATAAGTCAAGAGGATGGTTATATTATTTCTAGTTTTTATGGAGACACGTATCTCGCTTTGTAGACTATTTAATAGACAAAACAAAAATAAATTATGAACTGCAAAAGAAAAATAAATTACATTTGTATTGTTGTGTTATTCTCAGTTGTTGCCTAATATGTCACGAGTCAACCAGGTCCCTCTGCCACCTAGTTCCTTCCCATCCATTTTGCGTGTGTGTGTGTGCGTGCACTATCATCTCCCAGGCAAGTTTCCTGCTCCTGAGCCAACGACCAATCAAGGAGGCGTCGCACCTTGGGCCTCGTTAATAGTTTAAAGCTCACAGCCTTTTATTATTCTGTTAGATCGTCTTGACATGTCTCTGAGACACAAGCTGTTGTTTTTGGTAGTCTTGGTAGTCCTTACACTGGCTGTTTTGTGTTTGATATATTTTTTCGCAAGCCTTTTTTCAAGCCACGCCCTTTATTAAATAATTTTTGGAGTTTATTCTGCTTTTGAGTTCTCTTTGACCTACCGAGTGTGACATAACAAAAGTAGGCCTAAACCTTCTTTACCCTGATCCGACCGGGTGTAATAAGTTAATTTCCTGTCTAACCCAGGTAATCCATTTTAGGAAGGCCTAGCCTTAACTGTCTGTCACTAATTTGATCAAGTGCACTGCAATGCAGACTGTAGCCTCGTGGAAGTCAAACGAGATGTACGAACCGAGTTGGGGACGGACAGTGGTGTCTTGGTTCAGGCGACCGCGTCCTGAACAATAGAGGCTATCTTAACAGATTCCTATAGTTTATCTTCACAACTTTCAGCGGTCGGAGCCTCTATTTATAGTGCCTTCGGGGCCACTGTAGTCGCGTCCTAAGCTTTTACCTCTCACTTTGCCCCTGTATTGGAGCTCTAATGCCGGAATGACAAGCCCCATGGTGCAATCTACGTCTGCACCTCAGCGGACTGACGGAGGGTGCGATCCAATGAGATCAGGCGACATCTGACGATTGTCAAATCAAAGGGAAAGGGGAGGAGTCGCAACCTTTCCGTCTGACTGACGTCATGCACAAACAGCTGGTCTGTGGCAGAGCGCTAAAAAATGTAGACCAGCGCACAGCGACTGCGAAACGCGCCCGGGCTGTAGCCCATATCAAACGTTTTTTTTTTTTTTTTTTTGCGTTTCACGATGTGGCATTTGGAGCGGCCGGGCTCACGATGTTGCCCTCCTCGGCTCCTCGTGTTTGTTTACAGCTGTCTCATTTCTCTCGGAGGTGAGTGCCTTCTACAGTGATCTGATTCATTCCGCTGCCGTGGCTTTTGATTCAGCGGGAGCTGTTCTTTGTGGGGGGGGTGCTGAAATCTCATCCACGTTCTGATGTATAGCTGATGCCGGGCTATAGTTGATGTTTTGGATAACCGGTTTGTTTTTGCTTTCATGGTTTTGTTTTTCTCTTCTTTTTTTCCAATGAGACGACGAACGTAAATAGTGCTTGATTGAAAGCACGCCACACATTGACACACTCTTGTACGATGTAGATTATTCGCCTATATATCAACTAAGAGGAAGACACGTCACGCTATATATGTTGTGTTTGTTAGCAGTGGTTACAGTTGTCTTTGTTTTCTTGTGTAAATTATTGTATCACCCCCTCACACACATACACACACACACACACTGCATATACAGTAGGCTATACACACGCAACTATGAAGCGCATTTATAGCGCTACCGTTTGATATGAATAACTGCTCAAATTTAATTTGAAATCTTAATGCGTATAAACATTAACTGTTTTCTATAGTGGTTTATTTTCGCAGAAAGTGAATGCTCAAACACACTAAGAACCAGTTCAGCGGAGCTTACTCGTTGAGCCTAAATAATGCTTGTGTCCCGTATAGCATGCCACGCATAAACCTATACATACCATGGCTGTCCTTAGTAGGGCTATATGGAAATGACACAATAGTCATTAGAGGCCATTACTCCAGGCAGGTCGGCGCGGGAAGGGGTGTGGGGGGGTGGGGGGGGGTTGCTGTTCTCTAACTGACTTGTTGCAGTTGTTGCTTGATGTGCCGCTGTAAATTATGGATGGATTAGATGGATGAAGATGTGTGTGTGCATGTGCGTGTGCCTGTGCTGGTGGGAAATCGATTCTACTTTCCCTTGATGAGTCCCATGATGTTATGTCTCCCCACAAACATCTAATAGTATAGGCCTAAACACTTAATAAAACATATTAGGCTTTCTTTCATGTGCATCTCAAAAGTGCACCCAGAACCTAAAGGGTTAATCTAAAGGGTGTATCTGAGACTTTAGACCGAGACTCCTTAAATCAGATTTATTTATTTATCATATTATTTTATATATTATTATAATGTTTACTGTAAATATGTGTTCAGCCCACTACCACGCATGCATGACACCGTGTTGATAATAGAATAACGTGATGACATCCAGGCAGCCAAGTTAAACATTATGTCGATGAATGGTTGTTTGAATTAATAACAGTATAGTGTTTTACAAATGCATTTAACAGTATATTTTGATGTGTTCAAATTAACGGGACATAAATAATTGACTTGCAGAATTGTCATATTTTTCTCAGAACAGCGTCGCTACACATTACTTAGGTTACCTAGGTTTATTGTCTGAGATCATTTACTGGCATGTGTCAGTGCATGTTCACATTCATTCATTTAATTAGTATTGTTAAATACATTTGTCCACAGTGACGTATTCTGGCTCTGTGCACGATGTTTATAAGAAATGATCAAGTAAAACAGAATCACATTTCACATCACAATCTTTAACAGAGTAAGTTGTCACACAGGCAGGATAACAAAGGCACTTCAACCTGTCAGGCTTCTGTACAAGGTAAAAGATGATCACATATGCCTCTGCAACACAGCCAAATACATTCTTCTCCTGTGCCTGGCTGTCAAAACAGCTGGCAGATCTGTGTAGAGTTAGCCACTTGGCAAGAAGATTACCTATAATGTTTCCAAGATACTACATCCTCATTCTCTGCTTCACTCTTCACTGTTTCTATTCGCTGCTGTGCTGAGTGCAAGCGTGGAGGTCTGGTGAGCAGAGTGTGTGGGAGTGGATTTGGAACATGTTTCCTCTCTTGCTAAAAGACACTGGGACATATTATACATTCCAGGAAAACGCGTCCTGCTATACAATCACACTTCAGAGTGCTCAGCCGAAGGTGACATCTTAGAACAACATTGAGATCAGATGCCGGGTAACAAATGTACACCGTCTAATGTAGCATACAGTGCTATTTTCCTTAATTGCCTCGCTCACAGGATGAAAATGTTACAAAAATGTTTTGGTTTGAAAAGTTGTTTTAATCCGTGACCCCCTCCAAACCCCAAACCCCACACCTAGTGCTGGCACCCCTCTCCGCTCCCCCCTGTGGAACGCTCGTCGGCTCTCTAACCCTCCCCCACACGGTTGCTTGTCAAACAGACGGTGAACTGGGGAGGGAATCTGCGGTTCCTGGGGTGCAATGCCACCACAGTGTATCTGAATTTCTCTTAAAGGCACCATATTGTAGCATTCAATGCTCCATCCTTGGACACACTTTATTCTCTTCTAGCTGAACATTCTGTTGAAATTGTTTGTTTTTAGCGTGCCTTAACGTGATTGGCTATCTGTCTGGGAATTGCAGAACACATCAGATTTAATTGGTTACAGTCCATAAATTATGTCACATCTGGGGTCAAAATGTGACTGGCTTGTTATTTTTTATTTTATTACCCCCCTCCCCCGACTGACCACATAGACAAGACAATGATAGATGATCTACTGTAAGCACAACACATTATTTTTCACAGCCATTGCCTCATATTTCTAATATGTTTTTGTTGTTAGGCATCAAACTTCTTACTGTATCTGGTTAGACATTTTATTGGGCATTTGTTAGACTACTAAGGCTTAACTAGGTTATGCTTCGGACAATGTTTATATACAGGTAAGTAAGAAACCAAGCACAACACAGCGAGGGTGATGCACGTCAAAACACAAAGGGGGAATATTCTAAAAATGGAAGAGGCTCTCAGCCAGTCAGGTATCACATCATCCCTCACAGTCCCTGTTGAAATATTATGACCTCCTACTCATTTGTCTTCCTTCCCCTTTTGTTACGACTGTGTTTGTGATGGGATACGCGTCAGTAATGAAGCGACTCTCACACACACATTATCTCTCCCGAGCGCGGTGCTCCTGCTGGGTACGCTTGATTTTAGGGCCGGCTCGTGCAGGTTTAATGTGTCGGATTACTCCCGTCACTCGCCATGCGTCTTTCACACGGAGCCTCTGTGGATGTAATCCCATGGATTTGCCGTAATGCGGGCCGTGAGTGGGATGCAAAATGTCCTCCCCAGACGCGTAGAAATAAGTGAAACTCCGTGCGCACACAGCTCATTCTAAACCCCGTGGCAGTTTGAAGAGGAAGACTGCTTTTATAATTACCATAGAAGCGGCACTTCTCCAGAAGCCCAGGAGTCCTTTCCTCTCCCAGTACTATGTTTATATT
>JAODUH010064056.1:0-17266 GCA_027564835.1 Typhlichthys subterraneus
ATCAAAATTAATATCGATATTGCAATTTTCATGATCAATATCGCAATATCACATTTGATCAATATCGTGCACCCCTATCGGACGTTAAACTTGGCAATGAGGAATTTGTTGAAAAACAATTGTTACTGATTAAAATAAATATAACATTTTATATTAGTAAATCAAGCACTGCGCTGTCATCGCACCAGATATTACTGATAGCCTTCATATTTGGAAATCAGTATTACTTCCCGAAAGTCAGAGGGTCCTGTGTCGAGCTTGCAGGGGGGTATACAGTATGTATCTGATGTTGAGCACAGAGTGGCTTGTTATATGGTTCTAATGGCTGGACGAGGCTGAGACTAGCCAGTCAGTGACTCAACGCACCTGTGTGGTTTTCCAGGGGGCTGCAACGAAGCTAACGCTAAAAGTCCCTTCATGCTCCTCTCACTGCCATCTGTATACGTTACCTGTCTGCCTCTCCCACCTGGAGCAGAGCGTGTGACCAGCCCCCCGGCCCACAAGCCGTCGGCGGGCACCACAGACCCAGAACAGGCCAGTCGCATCCTGGCGGAGAAGCGACAGCAGGCGCGGGAGCAGAGGGAGAGAGAGGAGGAGCAACGCAGGCTGGAGGAGGAGCAGCAGCGGTATGTTGTGGTTGTCGTGGTGGTGTTGATTGGGGGGGGGACAACACTTGTTAACACTTCCCAATGGAGCGTGGCCGAGACCTATTCACAGTTCAAGTGAATTTTAGGTCTGGTTACACCAGGCTAGGGAAGTGTGTCCTTGTCATATCAATCATGTGTCATTTATGTGTGTGTCACCAGACTGGCCCAGGAGGAGATGGCCCTCTGTATGGCTGAGGAGCAGGCACAAAGAGAAGAGGAGGAGCAGCGTCTGGCCATGGAGAGGAGGCGCAGGGAGGAGGAGGAGAGGAGGCACAGGGAGGAGGCGGATAGGGTGGTCGAGGAGGAGAGACTCCAGAAGGAGAGGGAGGAGGCAGAGAGATTGCAGAAACAGGTCGGAGGAAACGCGCGCACACACACCTGGTGTGCTTTGTTTACCTTCAGAACTTGTATATTAGATATTCAACCGTGTGTGTGTGTACATGTCAGAAAGATGATAAGGAGTCGCGGCAGAGAGTGGAAGCAGAACGACTCCGACAGGAGAGGGAGAAACACTTCCAGAAAGAGGAGGCTGAGCGCCTGGAGAGGAAGAAGGTAAAACACACGCACACACTCACGCGCACACGTGTGCGTAACGTCGTCATCTAACATTTTCCTCCTCCACCTCCAGCGCCTGGAGGAGATCATGAAGCGGACCAGACGCTCTGAACCGCCTCTCGAGGTACGCAGCTATGGGTCATGTGACCAAATGTAGAGCCTCCTTGATTGGCTTGACCTCAACACTTCTGTTCTTTTGTTTTGTTTTAGACAGCCACTCCTCACAGAAATGGAGAGCAAGCAGGTAAGACTGATTACAGTTACAGCATTTAAAGCTATAGTCAGTTATTGCAAGCTAATTGTAAGCTAATACACATTTTGTCACAAAATATCTCCTCGCATTTCGCTAGCTTTCCATTCTCTGTACGTAAATAGTAACTCACGTCAACAGTCGTAGTACCACGCATTGCTTCACACTGCATTTCAATGTGTGGAGTGACATTGTTTTATTTTTAACTCGAAGTTAGCAAGCGTTCTTGATAATGACTAAACCTGCCTTTTTAAGCAGCCAATCACGTGCCTGAATCTCTGCTTACCCCAGATCCAGCTGCTGGGTTGTAATTGATGCTGTGTTTTTGACCGCTTCAATCCTTCCCATCTCTAACCCATTCGCCAGTAACCCCAGGTTCTCCAGCTCTGTCTGCAGTGAGCCGCCCCAATGCCAGCCCTGGACCTATGGCCCTCCCCAGCATAGCAACACCGCCCTCTTCTGGCCAGAGGTGGGACTGCACGCATGGTCTCTCTGTCACTCCACAACCATTGCGTTCCATCTCTCTACCTGCCCTTAACTTTCACCTCCTCTGTTCTCTCCAATACAGGGAGAATGGCATGTTTGAGGAGGTGATTGTGCTCCCTCACGACCCCAGGCCATCTCTTCCGGAAGGAGAGGAGGCACAGCAGATACAGCGGGATGAGAGAGTGCCCACCATAGCCTTTAGAGAGAACGGCCTCCTCAAGACCCTCACTGGAGTGGATGAGGTGTCAGCGCAGCAGGAAACTGGTTAGAAAGCACTCTCTGCTCAAACATCACGCAGGGTTTGTGTGTCCCATAAGCTGGGGTCTCTAACCAGACATTAAGGACATGCCACTTGTATGATTTTGAATGGAGCTCTATGGGAGAATTCTGAAACGGCAAATTTAGCAGTTGGAGGGAAAGAGACAATCGTCTTTCCAAGCATGAACCTATTTAACCCAACCGTGTGGTTGCACTGATGTAAGCCGGCGGTTGCGCATGAGTATTAGGAGTTTAACCTTTGGGGAAAATGGCTTTTTAAACCTTATTTTGGGGGCAAAGTCACCAAATGTTTTAAACGTTTATCAAATTTGCAGACATGTAGTTCTGAGAAGTGATTCCAAAATCTGCAGTACCTTGAATGGCCACTTGAGGCTTGCTCCAAAAGGGAGACTATCTTTACATAAATGTGTTTGCAGCCTGGTTCAAAAAACAATTTTTGTCTGTCCAGATAGTTTGTGCGGGGGTGGATTTTTATACATGTTATGTATATTTTATATATGTTATATGCATGTACCGGTACTGCAAAGATGGCGAAGCCAGAGCTTGAGGTTCTAACCTGTTCTTAGAAAACATATGGGAGACGTTATTTATTTATACAGTCTATGTTCATAAAGTAAATATTTTCCTGTCCTGTTTATTTAGATGTTGCCTGAGGAGGAGATTTGGCACCCCAGAGGACAAATGGTTAGCGAGAGGGAGCGAAAGAAACTTGAATATGGAAGGAAGCAAAGGAGATGTTATCATGAACATCCGCCGCACACTGGGGACGTTGCATTAGCCCTCCTCCGTGTGAGGCAGAGACACTGGCTCCATGTCCTGGGCGACCTCCCTCTGTGTGGGCGGGATGTGGCTATCGCACAGGGAGGACAGGACTTGAAACACCTGTCTGCTGCTGTGAAGTCTGTGGCGATACTTGAAGTGCTCCCGAATGCTGTAGAACATTTGTCCGATTATCAGAATCAGCAGTGCAACATTAGAACCGGAATATGTGCCCATAGCCTTAGACTTTCCAGATTTTTTTCATATGAATGTTATTGAAGCAAACCCTCAAAATTATAAGATTCTGATATTTCTGGTTAACTGTTACGGGGTTTTGGGGGGGGCAGGTAAATGAATCCTGGGACACCCAACTATGAGTTATCAGTGTATGAACATCTTTATAATATTCTTATTAGTGACATCATGTCTTACTGCTGTCTTCAAAGTCTTCCAGGTTTGTAATGGGACAGAGGTTGGAGTTAAAAACGAAAGCATATACAGTTTCCTAAGTGAACTACGAATTACAATGTAAACTACTGATTTCCTTGTTTTTGTTTTATTTAAGACTAAATGTTTTTTCCCTGGCTTTGTATTGTCCGTGCTGTCCTATTTGTGCGGTCCATTCATTTTATTAATTTACCTTCTCAAAACATATTTTTGAATTTAATCATTCAGCAGCCACCTTTTTAAAATGTGGGCATTACCTCTTACGGGAAGGACAACTGTGATGCTTTTCAGTGTAGCGCCTTCTGGCTCGTAGAAGCCGCTGAGGCTGAGGAATGGGTATCCGCGATGCGGTCTCTCCCTCTCATGCCAGTGAGCAGGTAAATAAGTAAACACTTATTTCCAGTTGTAATTATTGTTTACTTGTTTACACAAACAAATGCTCCTACAACCAGGCACAAACTAGTGAGATGAATGAAAACAGATGATCAGTTTGATTCATAGATCTTTCAAGAGCCGATGACAGAATAAATACTACTTTTGATGTCCCTGTCTTACTTCATCATACAGTAGGAATGAAGCAACTCAAATACTTGACTCGGATGGAACAGTCTCACATTAAGTTGATAAACAAAAACATGCATTCACACATGCATAAAATTGGATTTCATGGGGTGGTGGTTCAGTCGAGAGGCCTTGTTTGTTCCCAACATTATCACTGTTCTCTACTCAAAGCTTTACATCTTGAAACTTTTATTTTTGGTCACTAGTAATATCACTTAATGTTACTTTCTAGTTCACTCAGACATTATGCTATTAACCAATGCAAACTGTTAACGATGGCAACATTTGAGATACATTTCCAGAAATTAGACACCTTACAATGGTTGATGTGCAATGTTAAGTTATAGATGTTTAAATTATGTATAAAGTATATTTTAATATTTTAAAAAGGTTTGAAAGTTAACATTTACATTGGAAGGAAAATGCTCAAACAATGGGGTGAGCTTTGTTAACTGGTGGTTCTGACCACTGGAAATAATTTCTCATCTGTGCTTTATGGCATGTTAATAAAAATATTTCAATATTGGCTGGTAGTGGAGCTTTTGTTCTTAGAGAGTGTAACCTCTTCGATCCAAATTAGCATTTATTATACAGTAACATACAAAGTGCACAAAGCAGTGGAAAACGTACACAAAACACGCAGACAAAGATACTCTATAAACAAATATATACATATTTAAATTATAGTGGATCAAATACCAAAATTGAATGGTGTAGCGCAGTGCTATTTCTAATTCCTTTAAATATACAAAGCGATGTCTGACCAGGTATCTACTGTATACAGTCACAGAGCCCCTTTGTGTTCACATTCAGGGTGCACCAGTTTCACCAGTAGAATGTTTTGGTGAGGAAACTAGCTGCAGCGTTGAGCCAGGTGCCGCTAGAGTCCCCCTTGGCTGTGGTACGGGAGATGGCGCGGCCAGCCTCCCTCTCCGGGCTCTCCTCATCCTCTGGCAGGTAGTCAGGTATAGATGCATTCTGCTGCACCTCAGCGTCTGATGGATTCAGAGGGATGAGAACCTACAAGAAGGCCAGGCGATTAGGGAGGCAACAAACTTCCCGTATTGGACAGGGCATTAATGTATAATGAGATCCCTTTGCTAGAGAACAGCGGTTCATAATTTAAATGTGTTTCAGCATTACAAGCAAGAACTAACCTCCTCTCCTGCCTCATTCCTCACTACCTGCTTAGCAGACAGCACCTTGGTAGAAGCGATGGCTGACGCTAGACTCTGTAGGTGGAACACAGTGCGGATTAAATCGCATCACACATCCATACAGGGATATTCCACAGGGGTTTACACTGCATCATAGACACTGGGGAAAACGTTTGAAGTGTTTATAGTTGATCAAACATAACCTTTATTAATAGAATCAACATTGGTAAGACAACATTTATTTGTAATTCCAAATGTTCATTGAAATGTCGTTATGTGTTAAACAGAGATTAAAATACCCTGACCAGCCAGGACCAATGTTCATTCTCATCATGAACTCCTGGACCAAGCATGGCAGGGGTATGCAGTTAACCCACACATACAACAGCAATTCAACCCCTACAAACTACTACAGGTTTACATGAAGGCGTTACCTCTGTAGCCAGGTCTGAGCGGATGCGGACAGTGCATCTCTTGGAGGCCATCTGAAAGGTAAAGCTGATCACTCCTTTGACTTTTAGAAGAGCGTCTTCGCACAAGCCTCGCTGTTCCTGAAGACAGACAGACAGACGGTCCTTTTGGAATCTTGATGCTAGATGGTTTATGGTTAAACAATTTTACATCAATAAATCGGCACAAGTCAGACACATTTTGACCAAGAGAGGTTTCTCAGTTGGAAGAGCAGTCACATTCCAACCACGTACAGCAGTTTTAACATAATTAGTGTCCTGAGATGGATGTTTCAGGTTTTGACTTGAGACAACTATAGTTAGACATTAGGTGCTTCTTTAGTTCTAGGATCTCAGTTCCTGGGACTACCTGCATGTGAGGTTCCCTGAGAACTACACTGCCAATGGTTTCTTTTTTTTTGTCAAGTTTGCATTCACACCGCCAGGAGGAACGCTGTTAAGTGACTCTTGGCACCTGACCACCTACTACACCAAGCATGGAAGACATTGTTATCAGCGCTACGTTTGTGCGTAGTGGGCTTATGTTGACGGAGCTGGACTGGAGACATGCAGTTGAAAAAGCAAAAACACCTTGGGAAATACTTCTTATAACCAAGGCAGAGAGACGGACACGACCAAGGAGACTGGCAGGCTACAATAGTAGTTGCAGTAAAAAGGCCGGTTGCCCAAAGTGTTCGTCCAATCAACGCACAATTACGTCACTCGTTCCTACTGGGATGAGAAGTATCCACCCTTTAGTAGGAGCTAAATAAGTTCCTTACAAAAGAGCCTCTCTAAGAACTAAGATTGTTTTCTGTTCCTGCACTGCATATACACAAAAAGGAGGCACTTTCTCCAACATTTCTAAGTAAGAACTATGAACTACAAAAAAAAAGTCCCTCCGGTGCAAAAGTGGCAATTAGTGTCCCTTTAACAATCAACCTACACGCTGTGAAAGGATAATCATGTGGAAAGAAATTGACAGACACACACACACACACGCTAATTTCAGTCAGTCATGCAACTCACAGTGTTGTCCAGCCCTTGAATGTGTAGTGTAACAGATTTGGCCTTCTTGTTGGAGGAGTTGATGAAGAACTGTGGCTTTTTCTTCCTCTCTGGGCTGCGACGCACAGGGTTAGCCGGTGCATTCAAAATGTTGTACACTTCCTTAGCAAGCTCAGTCATGTCAACAGACAGACCCACTCTATAATAGAGGGAGCAAAAGAAAAACGAATACAAGTAAACTGAAAATGCAGTTATATGGACCTCAGACAAATCAATACAAATAAAATGAGAATGGAGAGACTGTCAAAAATAGTGTGTTTTATACACAACACAAGGGGGTACAACTCACCTCTCCATCAAGTTCTCCAGACTCACCATCATTCCCAACTCATTCCTCATTGTAGGAATGTTAGACGACAACTCAGCCAAGTAGCGTAGAGTCTGAACACAACAATAGGAAAAGAGTGGGTCAATGTTGCAAATTGAATGACAAATCCGGCAAACACACGTCAAAATGCCTACTCTCTGGTGAACGATGTGATATTTAATAAATATGTAGCTCTAATATCGCGTACAATGTGACCCTCGTCCACCTACCTGTAGCGTAGCAAACAGCACTTCTGGGGTTTTGTGGTCCAGAAAGAGAACAAGCCCGGGAAGACAACCCTGGTCTTGGACTATCGCCTCGCGATTATGAGGCTCAGAGGCAAGGTCCCGCAACTGACTGACCACTGACAGCGCGTCCATCGTTTTCACCTGGAACACTGGACATTCAAATACGGTGCAACCTGAATGATACGGTCAGTGCTGTTCACCAATGGCGATGGCATCAAGTAACATTTAAACAGAAATACGTGTGAACCGTTTGTGTCCATGACTTATCAGCAAAATAACGTTTCTCCGGTTTTAATTTGTAGTCAGTCGTTTGTAACGTTATATTCTAGTTACTGCATCGTGTAGTTACGGTATCTACCGTACCGTAGTAGACTGGGGGCTAACACAGTACGGTAGCTACCCGGTAGCTTTCAACAACTAGCCCCCAGGCAACCTACGATTTAAACTGATTAAAACATCCAAGTCAGTTAGCATCGTAATGTAACCCAATACGACATTACTATTACATTTATACACAGTGTTATTAGTACGTATTTTTAACAGAAAATACAGGTTTCGAGTTAAAACGGAATTAGCTTACCGAGAAGTGAAGCCGCTCGTGCAGTCAAAAATACAAATTTGGGGCTAAGATTTTGGCAAACGCCATTGGTGGAACTGTTTCTAAGCGCGTCGCACCGTCGCCTATTCCCATAGGTGGAGATATTGTTTAGAGGGTTGATATCCAATCACTGAATGTTTTGCAGAGACGGCTTTATTTGACTTTACACAGATCTGTTGCCTGCTGGACGCGTGAGCAGGACAAGAAAAGGACGTATGCCTGTATCACCGTACATATTATGGTTAATAATGTGATTTTGGAATATTTTTTATATACTAACAATACAACGGTAGGTGTACATTGGTTTTGATTCACTGTTATTTGCTTTAACGCTTGATGTATCCAAATTAACATGCATCAATGCATGATGCAGGAAATACCGTACTGTTGTTTCATTATTGACACAGAAAAGTAATATTTATAGAACTTTTTAGTAATATAACATATGGCTGAAGATAATAAACTTTGTAAACTATATACATAAATATGTTTTTGTCTATTTATGTTCTAAACAAGTTGTGCAATTGTGCTTTTCAATGAAACAGAGCAGAAATAAAAGGACCTCGTTGAAATAGTCAGCAGACCCTAGACATGTCATTCTGGATGATAGAGGATATTCTGGATATCCTGCGCTGGGCCCTGGAGTATTTTGGAGTTCCTCCGGACATGGTTAAGACATTATAGACGTCCTGTTATTGTGGCATTTCTTTACTCATCAGTAGCCAGCCTACTACTCATCAACAACGTTAAAGACTATGTATGTATAACTCATTTTGTGTCACTGCGTGTGCCTCTATCTTTCTGTTTTCTAGTTGATTCCCGTGTGGGACAGTCCACTGTGCGGACAATATCGCAGCATCGTGCGGATGATTGGGTCTAACCTTGCACTGACTCCAGCACCTCGTGCCCACTTTCTGGTATCTGAAATGTCCAACACACAACAAACGCAATGGTCATCAAACTAATAACTGATTATTAACTAAATATGATCAAGGGTAGCATGTAATCGTATTCAGATATGTGCTGTGGACAGTTTTACACTTTGTTTGAATTGTTTACTGTAGATTCCTCTACAAACCTCTATGGCTCATGGATATGTGGATGTTACTACGGAGATGCCTGCCATTCCGACATTTGCTGATGTACTGTGGCTTGCTGATGACGAAGGGGACAGCTTTACTAAGATCAGGTAGGTGGCATATATACACCCAATGCAATGACGCAATGTCCATCGACAATTTTAGCAATGCCAAGTGTTGATCTCTAGTGGCTTTATGATATTCTATCACTACATGTCACACCAGAAGGAGTGTGATTTCATTCTCTGCTTAGGATACAATAACTCCACTATATCTTTACATAGCAAATGGATGTTTGATGCTGTAATGTTTAAAATATTGTATAGAGCACATTAGTGATATATGGATCATTGACTTCATAGCTTCTTTACCTTTTTTATGTAAAGATATAATGGAGTAATTGCATCCTTAGCAGAACATTTAACACACTTCCTCTCTGTGTGTCTTGTAACCTGAGCCCCTCTGTTCTTTGTTTTCATATCTGTGTGTGGGTGTGTCCATTAATGATGCACAGGCCGACCCATTAACTGCCCTACCCGGGGGCCTATAAGTTATGCAATCATGTATTATGCTAGCATAGCCTATTGCTAACCTATAAAAAAAACCATTAAATAATAAATAATTTAGCAAGGCTACACTCACTTTGCTGTAGCCTACCGTGGCCCCAGAGACATTAGACGTAAGGACTTTGGTGGCTATGCAATAGGCTAATGTTTGCGCTAGTGAGTGTCTTTAGAAATCGGTATCTCTATGTCGCCATTGCTATACAGGCTCAAGTTGGCGGTTTGCGGGTCGGGTTTGGGTGGTTGATGAACGCATTTTTTGCTGGTGGGCTCTCATAATGAGTCGGGTGGGTGCTTGTTGAAATAAAAAAAGCATGACGACCCGCACATCACTAGTGTCCATCAATTTGTTTTGGTTTGAGATGCTGGTGCACTTAGTGGTACGTCTAGTGTTAGAATGTCATATAGATCCACTTTAAGTCTTATACCCCTTATCTTGCTAAAAAATAAAGACCTCACGGAGACCCGGTTGTCGTACTGGTGTTGTTGCGGTGGGAAAAAGACCTGCGGGAGGCCCGTTTGGAACGGTTACCACAGAGACGGATTGCGTACTGTAACAATGTATTGTCCCATTGTCTGTGTATCAATCCCACCAAACAAGCATCGTCTAATAGTCTGTAGTTGTTTGTTGAATATACATGCTGGGTCTGTATATCTGAGGCTATACAGCACCCTTGTATGCGTACGAGGGAGTCTTACACTGAGGTTAGTGGGTACAAGGGGAATACGACCATCCATAAAATACATAAACTGATAACTCATAACTGCTAGTGGAATAAACATCGGGCACTTCCTTCACCTAATTAGCATGGTTTTATATGCATGGTGCTGACATTCTGACATAGTTATCTTTGTTTATTTCTTATTTAGTTTTATTTGTCATGTCAGCCCTGATGGCCCACCACTGGAATAAATGAATGCTGGCATTAGCTGATTTACTTTAAATCGGCTTGTGTATTATTTTTGTGTTACTCTTCAATACTTTCTGTTATGTTGTCTTGACACAAATTCCACAGAAGAAACTAATAATAATCCACCATATTGTCTGGTCTCCTAAGGAACCGACTGCCACCGATGAAGAGAAGCACTGTGAATCACGCTCCGGTAAAAGGCAGGGGACCGGCTCAGAGCCAAGCCCAGATTGCAGACAGGCAGCGGATGCGCAAGACCGATCCAGACGCCCTGAAGAAGATCAGCGCTCTGGAGGACGAGCTACACAAACTACGAGCCCAGATAGCAATGATTGTCATAGCCGCACCTGCTTCAGGTACAGGGGTCGAAACCTATTTTCACTAGTTCGTTCTCATCACAAATGTGATAGCTCAGCGTCTCCAAAGATGTTCTAATTATAGAAAGATGGAGCATTGCAATGATTTCTATGGAAGCAAAAATGGAACGCTTATGGCCTCTTAAGTGGGCGGGGGAGACAGCTAAATCTACCACGCATGGCCTGAAACAAAGTCACTTTACCTCAAAACAGTTTGCTGCCATTGTGGCCTCAGATTTATCATAGGCCAACAAAACAAATATCTATTTTCATATACTCAAAATACCAATTAACGCCCCAGAGAGAAATAATGGGTAAATAGCATGGTGAAATCTGTTTGACTTGTTTGACCATTGACTTTCATGGAACGCTGGGTCATTCTGGTCTGCAGAATAGTTGCCTCCCGTTAAATGATATTCTCTCTGGCGTCTCTTCCAACTATTTTTCATGTCTATAGGTATGAATGACACCCAGAATACTCCTCCCATGTCCCCCGCACCACCTCCGGTCCTAACCTCCACACCTCACAGTGTGGCCCCACCTCCCCCACCACCTCCCCCACTTCCCACCTGCGCCCTCTCCTCGGCCCAAACGGCGTCGGCGTTAGACCTGATCCACCAGCGCAAGAGGGACCGGAGGACCTGCGACCAGGGCAGAGGTTTGCCGCTGGAAGGGTCATATGTGAACACGGCGTCGCGGGTGACGAGGATGCCCTCCATGCTGGATGTGCTGAAGGACTTGAATCATGTCAAATTGCGCTCAGTGCAGAGGTATATAACGTACATGTTAGGGGTTAGTAGACGTGAAAATGTATTTAGCTTTTGGTTTATTGTTTGTTTTCTTTATAGGTGTATGTGTGAGTATACTATATACATCTACCTATTATAAAACCTTGAGTATTAGTTTTTTATTATTATTATTTAGTATTATTGTTTGCATTGCCCTTATCAACTTTGTTAATACAGTGTAAACTGGTGTATTTTACTCGGCTGGTGTTACTGCTTTTCTCAAGGCCTTTATTACGTTGACAATTTGACCTTATTTGGCCTCCTTTTTGTCTTTGTTCCTCAGGTCACCAGGAGGGACACCCTTTAGAAGAAGCATCAAGGGCACAGACGCAGCGTTGCTGTGCGATCCAGCAGCTCTTATCGCTGAGGCACTGAAGAAGAAGTTTGCCCACCATATCCTCAATTACTCATCAGACAAAGAGAATTCGGTCGAGCGCTCACCATTTGGCAGCCCAGATGCACCTCAGGTTAGTGTTCACAAACATTTCCTTCATTCCTAATGCAGCTCTGGAACAAATTGAAGCCACTGCAGCAGTTTCTCTGGTGTGTTACAATTTATACATTAACATGTTATTAATATATGTAATATATTATTTTATATTCATAGAATGTTTTTATTTTAAATTTTTATATTATAGTAAAATGTAGTGTATTAATATTGTTTATTTTTTATTTATTATGTGCTGTATATTGTCATAAAATATGTTGGTGTTGTGGTGTTTTATTTTTATTTTAAATATATAAAATATGTCCTAACAAGAGTTTTGTTTATTCTACAGGTTCCTAAGCATTCTCGTCGTAGCCAGGGAAGCCATGCACCTATGATCCTGTGATTATAAATGAATGTAGCACCCGTTTGAATATAGAGGTTGCTAAGCAAACCCAGCAACAATGAACAGTGCCAGCGCAACAACAGGAATGTTTCTCTTTATGGATTACTACTGTAACTGCTGACTGACAATGCTTTTATTTCTTCATTTGTAAAAATGTAATTTTTACACATTTTGTACATTTGTTTATAAAAAGGTAACTTTTTTCCATCTTTCATTGCTGTAATTTAAATGTTTGTTGCCAATAGGATTCTTGGTACTTGGTCTTTGTTTTTAATGTTTTATTAACCTGTTTCTAATGTGATTCATGATATCTGTGTGGGCAAAATGAAGATGTTTAAAAGTTATACATATAGATAGTTCCTTTTTTGGTACTGTATTTAGCTCAAGTAAAATTATTAAATTTCTACTTTGCTATTTTTGTAGCACAATACTATGCAACTTCTTTTTTGCGTGTGTGTTTTTGTTCCACTGCTGTGGAACGGTTTTATTTGCACTGATGCATATGCGCATATATATATATATATATATATATAAAACATTAGTTTTTTCTGTGTACTACATTTATTTTGGGTGGACATAAAGGGCAACTTATCTTTTCTTTCTTTCTTTTTTTATTCATTAATGTGTGGCTGTAAGTATGAATATGCGTACTAGAAAGGGCATAATTAAACAGTATTTTTGAGATGTATGATGGATTGGTTGCTAGTGTATGGATTGTTCAGAATTACAGTAAATACAAATGTAACGTTTTGTCTCTCAATATTGTGTAAATATTATCGAGCTATACTGTATAAGGTAAATACCTTTACATGGGATTAGGAATCTGAGGTCCAAATATATGTTCCACTAGATGGCAGTATAACTCATTACGCACAAATAATAAGGAAATGTGTGGACACTTCACTTGTGGGATAAACCTGGGCGTGTTGCTCTTGCCAGTGAGTGACCAACAGGATGCTATCCACAGCCATGTGTAACCAGGATGGTCGCTGGTGACCAGCATGAGGATGAGGCTGTGCCAGCCTGTTGTGGCTGTGTATGGTTCTTCCATGCGATACTGACGCTCCTGTTTGTTAAATGAATAAATTGTTACATTGCCAATAGGTTATGTCTATGTTTTTTCAGACTTCAATCACCTAATCCACAAAAAAAAAAAAAAAACACCAAACGTGAGGAAACTGCAAAGAAATGCTGTTTGGCATTGTCAGACTTGACACATTCGTCATGGGTGCAACACACAAGCTCTGCTCCTCATCAGAGCAATGCATGCTTACAAATGTGGCACCCTTAACGGTGAGATAATGAGGCTTTCCAACAATGGTTTAAAACGTATTGCCGATATAAGAACAATAATCTACGATACACAAATATCCATAATTTTTGTGTTTTCTTTTTAATTGTTTGTGGTTTGCTCTTGCACATTGTCTGGCTTAATTCCACGTAGTATTTATATAACCCTAAAGACATTTAAGATAGGAGACACAAATGTGATAACTGTCCTGTTTCATATATATATACTATCTGCCACTAGTCACTTGAGCATATGACATTAGGACAATGTCATTAGGTTCATGCGTATTGAGTGCCACGAGAGCTGTGTTAATTTGACAACACTTTCATATTGCAGGGGGGGGACACAAAATCTAGCCACATGTAGCCACTGTAAAGGGGCTCAAAAGCCACATGTTCAGGATCCGCAGGTTGCAGACCCCATGGTCTAGACTAGGAACACTCACAGGTGTTCTTAAATAGGACCAGGAAAGTGTGGATTACAGGAATAAACGAGCAAGCAAAATACAGGAAATATAATGTGATACATGGTCGTTAGGTTCTGAAAACTGACAATGTTAAAGTAGGTTTTATTTTATTGAAAACTATTACCCCACAGCCTACAAATACTACAGTATGATGAATAATGTATTCTTTTATTTTATTATTTAAAGTTTCAAGTATTTTATATAGGAGAGGCAGGATTGTCTGGTCACAAATCTAATCTGCTCATTAATTATAAAATGCTAACCTAAATGTAATTTGTGCTATAGCAAATATTGGCATTCTAGCAGAAAATAAAAACATATATCGCCTACAAGACAATTCAAAGAGCAGGTAAGGATTGAAATAGTTAATTTGATCAAATAAATATGTAGGCTAAATGGGAAGACAGAGAGAACGATACAAGATGAAGCTCAAAGTTGAATTCAAGGTGTCAAGGAATTGTAATTTTCACATTCTGTCTTTTTAGCCGTTTCAAGTGTTCAAAGGTTCAAACACAGAGAGAGGACATTCTAACCTAAACTTCAAATGGTTAAGTATGATGATTTTGTTAATTTAAGGAGAATACATGTGTGCTTCAATACTCCTCTCATTGGTCAGTTCCGATTTTGTCCCGCCTTTGATGCTACAACCAACCCATCTGTTCTGTCTGCAGCGCACGGCAACGAGCAGACAAGCAGCAGGGGAGGGGAAAACGGTTCTTCACGTTGCCTTGCTAAGCTGTCACAGTCCTCAGAGGGCAACAAAGGTCAGGCCATAAAGGGGCGAGAATGGAGCAGTTTGTTTTGAGACAGGTATCAGCGGGAGCAGAGCATGCCAGAGTCTCCCCTCGTCCTTTTTTCGGTTGAATCCTGCGCTGCGCTCTCACGTGAAAACGTTCCACCGCAGTTACTTATCCCAGAGCAGCCGTGATGGTTCAATGTCTTGTTTAATGGTTGAGGTATGTAGACATGTTTAACTCAATTTGCTTGACTTTATTATTGTTTCATATAATAAGGGAAATGGGTGCGCATATCGCTTGTTCTGAGAGTTTCCTTTTAAGTGTCAGAATGTTGTATAGGCCTTATATTTTGTCCAGTTGTTGTTTTTCCTCCTGTTCGGTGCTGGCCACTTGGATGATAATAAAAAGCTGCAGAGTGGACCATTTGTGTTATTGCAGTGTGTCAGTGTATTGACAGCTTTATAGCACCGCAGACTGCTCGCTGCGGATTACAGATTGATCTGTTTCATAACAATAACAATCACGGCTAATCTGCAGGAAACCCATTTGTGGTGGTTGATGTAGGCTACGTGTTTACTTATTGTTTTTTACATTTAGGTTTTTTATAAATAACTTGTAAAGCCCCAGTAATAGATGTCTGTCGGACTGTGCAGACAGACCCGTCAGAAGGCCAATAAAAACGGCTCTCTCAGACACTAACGCGCTAACGCGCACTCTCACGAACTCATGCATGGATAATATTTAAACTCGTTCAAAAGTTCATGATGTGGAATTATTAGCATCTAATTTATTATTTATTATATCTCATAGTCATAGATTTTCCAAGAAAGTCTTAAATTCTCTCTTAGATTTCATTGTAATGTTATATAACCTTTCTGTATGCCTATAAATACAGTAACCTAGTTATGACCATGATTTAATAACAGAATTGTTTAATTTTCCTTTGTAAATTTAGTGCTTCTTAAGTGTAAGAAGGTTGAAAGAGCAGAATTTTTGATATACCCTAACAATAACAAAATCTATTTAGTTCTGTTTATTTTAAATGTAAACATAGCCTACCAGGGCAAATATATGGCTGTTGCGTGCGTGCGTATGTGTGCATGCATACAGTGTATTCATATACAATATAGGCTACCGTATATATTGCCTAATGGGACTAGTGTGTTTTTAAAGGCCCCATAACTCTACTGAGATACCAAACACAGGTTAAAGCTAAGGTTACACAATTGAATCTAGTTGAAACCATTTCTCGTCTAGCTCTGAAGAGCACACTTGAAGAGAATGAGCAGAGCTGTCTCACATAAACTGTTTGACAGCTACAGCATCAGCCGTAAGCGGATCTCTCGTGGAGGCCAGAATGAGGTGGAGGAACTGTTTGTGAAACCATGGCGACACGGGGGAAGAATGTTAACCGAAATGGGCGAAAACGGAGGAGAGATTGTAGCAGGGACATCCTGTAAACATGCATGTCAGAGCTACGTGGGTTTATAATGCTCTCTTCTGGCTTGTCTCTGTCAACCCATATCCTGCCTGCCGGTAAACCACAGGACACCTATTTAAACACAAGTCTTTCCAAACAGATAACTAGTTAATAGCTTGAAAACCGGTGGTTGCATCACTGCACGTATTTTTTAAAAGTCTCATAAAATCTAGGGTCATTAAAGAAGCATTTTTGAACCAGTTTGAGTACAAATTATTCAATATGGTGTAGTGTAAACACACACACTCGCTGAGGTTTAAGTAGTGTTTCGGCCACAGTTGCCATCGATGAGAGGAACTACAAGTCTGAGATACAATTGGACAAAGAAAACATCCACATTCTCATGACTGTTATCAGAACCTTTTCTTTTTTACTAATACCTTCAATATTGCCATGCATAAATGGCCAAGATTCTGGTGATGATTGTAGTCTTGTTTTACTTGTTTTAACACTTGTGTTTGACAAGCAGCTTGTGTCTTTGGGTAGCATCTGAGCACACGACAATGCCTTCAGATCATGGTTCATATAGACAACAGCTCAGGAGAGGAAGGAACTCATCTGAGTCATTTAAACAAACGGGGCTGTTTAGAATGAGATGAGCAATCCTAAAGTGGTAGTTTGAGGGCGTTGTTATGCATCACATATAGTTTGAGGGGAATTCTTAATTTGACACACAGAACTTGAAAAATAGAATATTGAAATGTTTTGGGTCCTACTTTATGAGCTGTCCTCCTCACCACCTTCATTGACGTAGTTTTCCTGAATGGATTTATTTGTCTATACCATATACTCTTTCCAAATATAGCTGCATTCATAGTCAGACCTTAGCTATTACGCAGTGTCCATCCATCCATCTTCTCCCGCTTATCCAGATTCGGGTCGCGGGGGCAGCAGCTTCAGCAAAGGACCCCAAACTTCCCTTTCCCGAGCAACATCAGCAAGCTCTGACTG
>JAODUH010064066.1:0-11073 GCA_027564835.1 Typhlichthys subterraneus
ACCCCCCCGCGCCCCCCTTCACGTGTGGAGAGAGAGAGAGAGAGAGAGAGAGAGAGAGAGAGAGAGAGAGAGAGAGAGACTGGGCTTTATTGCCAGCGGCCTCTCTGATCTGACTGTTGTTCACCAGGGTGAGACAGCAAGAAGGCAGAGGGTTTAGAGAGAGACGTACTTCATCCCAAATCTCTGCATGTGTGTGTGTGTTTGTGTGCGTGTGTGCGTGTATGTGTGTGTGTGTGTTAGTGTAGCTCCATTTACCTGTGTACAGTTCATACATCAGGTGTGGAAAAACAGCACCTCTCAACCTCCCCATGATGTCATGATCCTCCTGACACCCCCCAACCCCAACCAGACACCCAAACAATGTTGCTCTGCATGACTCTGGCTGTGGGAATCGGCAACCTATATACAAGGCACCTAAAGGAGAGGGAGAGAGAGAGAGAGAGAGAGGGAGAGAGAGAGAGGGAGAGAGAGAGGGAGCGAGAGAGAGAGGGAGAGAGAGAGAGAGAGGGAGAGAGAGCGAGAGGGAGAGTTTCCTAAGTGAGGTTCCCAGACCCTCTGTGTTGTGCACTTGTAAATAGAATTCCTACGGAGCGAGGCTCGGATGAAAGGGAGAGCAGGGGAGAAGGTTTTGCACTCTTCACACTTCGCTGGTCACCCTCTCCTCCTCCTCGTCCTCCTCCAGCCAGGCTTTCTTCCCCCCCTCCAGCACACACCCTATTTCCATTCTCGCTGGACTCCTTTGAAACAGGACCAGGGAGAGGGCGGGATCAAAGCCGAGATGCCGCTTGCACCCGTTACACTCCCACCGCCACCGTAAGCAAAAGTTCTCCTGGCGAGGTGCGCACATACGAAGATGCTCCAACATTAACTTACATGCCTCCGAGTGATTTCTAAGTTGTATGTGTAGTGGTCGGTGTCGGCTACACCAAGGAAGAAATATACTTAGCCCTAATGAATAAAACACACGCTATAGAATGTGTTGTCTATGTCTCAGTTCTACTTTTAGATTGAATTGATTGATGGAATCGTATTGATTTGATGGATGGGAACTTTTTTCCAGTTCTCAGTGTAAGAACAAACCATTGAAACTAACGGCTAGCACTATATTTAGCTTCCACTTGTAATATTTCATTAAAAGTGAGCAGTTAGCTTGCGTAAACCTCTCGTCTGTCAGCCGGTGTCTCTGAAGGCGCTAAATCTGGCATTGCACCTTCTCAGGTGGCATACGCTGCCTACGTACTGTACTGAACGTGATGCTGTCAACCACTGCTTGTTAATGTCCTCACTGGATGTTATCAATGTGAAATGGGGTGCACTGCACAACCAGCTTTTCTGAGATATTCTCTGCATTAGGAAGTGGGCCATACAGTAGCTAGCGATGCCAGCTTAATTTAAATATGTATTTTTCATCATGCTACCATTTACAACATACCGTGATAGATAGATATAGATATAGATAATTTTTATATGTTCAACAAACGCGTTCTTTAAAAGTAGAATGTACTGAACTAACTGGACTTCATAAAACTTTTCCAAATGCGAATGGCTTAGCGTTTAACAAAACTAAATAAAATAAAATAAAATAAAATAAAATAAAACAGTTTAGTCCAACATTTATTTATATTCTCAAAGGATTTAAGAAGATCATATTATATAGGGCAGGAAAGCATTCACAAAACACATTGGCAAATACCTTTTTTACCCTATATGCAAATAATTTAGAGGTGTTTATTTGGCAAATACAGCATAGATCAGCATAATTCACAATGACAAGGGATCTCAAATGCCTGGTTCTGTATTTGACGGATGAATAGTTTCAGCCAGCCTAATATTATATTCACTATATTTAATTGTAATATTAATGTATATGTGTTCACTGAAAGTTTCACATGCTGCTTTAACTAAGTTTCCTGAACGGACCCTGACCTTGGTCTGTTCTGACCTTGGTATAATTGGTGCCTATACACAAGGCTAAAATCCTAGTTTATCTCACAATTCCTGGAACTGCAGTGACCACTGATCTTTTCTAAGGAAAAGAGAGAAAGTATATACTTTAATAGGATGATATTTTGCGGTAGGAAAAGTAATTTTTTCCCCTATATGTGTTTAAATGGATCTGAACAGTCATATCAGTCTACATACTTTTTGCAAGTACAAATATACATGGAACAGATTAATATGTCCCATTGTGTTCTCATTGTGTTGTCCTCATCGATGCTGCATACATTTACATTGTGTAGAAATGAAAAGCTCTAAACCATACCATCAATTTCACTTCGCTGGGAGAATCAGTCTGGCGAGTTTGGAAATCGGCGTGTTTCAGGTCAGTAAACCTAGTGTGTTGTCAATCAGCGTAGCACTGTTAGCTATGGGCGTGGCTTAGGTGTGACATAGGCGAGACTTTAGTCAAACAAGCCTAGATGATACAATATTGGATAAAGAATCAGTTTTATTCAAATTTATTAGAAAAGCAAAGGCTTTTCTCAATGGAAAATATGTTTTCACTCTTCTCCCGGCTTTTCGTCCAAATCACATGCAGTTTTTTTTTTTTTAAGCGGTTCCCCAGATGGATGTGTCTTAACAGACACAGATATCTGGTGTGTCAGCTGAGGCATTGTCCACCAATAAACAGAACTCACACCATCTTAGAACTGACAACTAAAAATGTATGGAACTTCAGTGTGCCTTATCAGTGATTTCCCCTTATGTAATATATATATAATGCTAGCAGAAATTAGGACTTAGTCAAGAACAGTCATGGCCCAAAAGAGAAAAGCAATTTTTTTGGAAGATGAAATCACAGTGATCGTGGAGATTAAAGGCAGACCCCTTTAAATGATAATTCTTCTAACATTTTTGATGAAGAATGCACATACAGCACATACAGTATGCGTCCCAAACTGCAATACCCCAACATAACCAGCAGGAAAATGATTCATGTCAAGTCTATACTGTGTATAGAGATATTTACATGTCAAAGGTAAACACTTATGTATGTTATACTTAAGATCAAAACGTATAGTCTGTTTTATAAAAGAGGCCCCATGACTTTAACTCTTACCTCATAATCTGAATAATACAATTTACATTTACATTCCATTCCATTTTTATTGGCCTAATATGCAAATTCATGATCACGGTGGTATCTTTTGCCTGTGATGATTACCAGTAAGTACGTGAGATTTCCTCCAAATGAAAAGACACTAGGCTTAGTGATGGGATCAAAAAGGGATTTTGTTCAACCGTGTAGATCTCAGTAGGGAAACTGCAAACAATACAGATGCTATGAGAAATCACAAGTGCTGTGAGGTGCTAAGGGAAGAATAAAAGAAGGTAACATCTAGGTTAGAGAAACATCTCCAAGATATTATTATTATTTTATAAGAGCTCCACCTTGCAACAAATCAATGCCAATTATGGAGTGAAGTCCAAAAATGCAGTTTATTATTTTAGCCAGGGACAACGCACAGCAACAGGAAGCATATTATCAGACTTTGACACAGATGTCTAGTTCTGCAACCACTGTAGTCTGTCAAGCAGATAAAACCCAGCCTTAGCCTTGGTGGGGTTTGTAGTGAACCACACTGACAAGCGTAGACCCCCCCCCCATCCCCTTTCCCCCAGCATAAATAGCCTGTACAAGGCATGTGTACTGACAGATTAGACCATCTTTGAAGTTAGTCCACCCTACATCATATGAAAACTCCCTTCCTCTGCTCTTTAAGCTAATACGCTTAAATCTTTCAACAGTCACTCCTGCACCAGGAAGAAGAAGAAGAAGAAGAAGAAGAAGATGAAGAAGATGAAGAGGATGAGAAAAAAAGGGCCATTTTAGTCCCATCTTTGATGATACATTACATTATGTGCTGAGGGAAAGAGCATTCAAAGTTCTTCCCCCTGAAAACCCTGCTAATTGACTATGATGCAGGACGCATTACATGGATGGCTGTCAACCAGAGGGTAGATTTTCTACCTCCCCCTCCCCCGTCGCATTTCCACTCGGTTACGGCGGCGATAACGCGCACGTTAAACTCCCCGCGACCCCTCGTTCTGCCGGTGTAGCGCTTGACGGCTCAGCGAGGCGGAGATTAAGCCGCGAGGAGGAGGAGCAACGTTGAGCTGAGGTAGAGCGGAGGAGGAGGAGGAGAGGCAGGAGAGAAGAGAAGAGAGAGGGAGAGATTATTCTAAACAGAGGAATACAGTGTGTGTGTGTGCGCGCGCGGGCACGTGTTGGGGGTGGGGGTAGGGTGACAGTTTGGATTCCACTGCAATTTTCCAGCGAGGGTGGTGGGTGTGTGTGTGGGGGGGGGGGGGGTAGGGGGGGGAGTGAGTGCAGTGGGAAGAACTGATTTTTGGTTTCCATGGCAACAGCAGCCTATTATCCTGGACCGTCATTTATTATGAAAAGGGGCCGAGTTCAGCGACGAAGAGAGATGGAGACAGACAGAGAGATGTGGAGAGAAAGAGAGAGAGGGAGGGAGCGCGAGAGAGAGAGAGCGCGCGAGAGAGAGAGAGAGCGGGGGGGGGGAGAGAGAGAGAGGCAGACCTGCAGACAGACAGCGAGGTGGACCGTTCTCAAACACACCGCTGGGAACAGAGCCCTGTTTACGGCAGTGACTGGTCGTGAAATGCGTCGACGTTAGACGCAACAAATTGTTCCCTTTGTCTAAAAAACATGTCGATATGTGAGATAGGCTGTGTAGTAAAACGCCTTTGACCTTGGCGTTGCACGGCCGTTTGAAGGGTATTATAAAGGGTAGAGCAAATATCACTTGAGCTTTCTTTGTGTGGCTGAGACAGAGAGAGAGAGAGAGAGAGAGAGAGAGAGAGAGAGAGAGAAATTTGCTTTGTATTCGCTTCACAATGAATGACATTTCCCTCTATATAGCAGCTACTACTCTACATGCATTATTACTATAGGGACTTTCCTGTACAGTTCGCAGAGCCCCAGCAAGGTGGAAATGATTAAACACGAGGAAACATCTACTGCAATTGGACAAGTCTCTCCTGAATGTGCCCCCCCTTCCCCCTATTGCAAATACTTCATCATTACCTATGTACATTTGTATAGTCCAAACACCCACTGCATGGCGATTGCATGCATAAAACACATATTATTCTTTCACTGATTGTATTGTGTAGTAAAATGTCTGCCGGTTCTGGCTATTAAAGACTGTGGGACAAAAACGTCTGGCAGGATGAAACACTGAGCAACACGAACCTCCCTGAAATATAAAGAAATGTGAGGACAAGATGGCGGGTTTGTTTGGATTGGAACCAAAGTCTACTCGTGCTGTTTATTTCTACCACAGCGGCGTTCCAGGTAGTGCAGAGAGTCTCTTGGCCTCGCTTCCACTCACTCAAGGTCAACGGGTTTGTTCTGGCAGGCTGAATGGGCATCGGTACAGTTTCATTACAGCTGGGACCAATGCACGCTGAAATGAAAGCTGTATTTAACATCCAGAAGAGCCCTGCTACATATCAGAGCTGGGGGGACGGGGAAAGGGGGCTATGTCGGAAGCTTTCTCATCATTCCATCTGGAGTGGATACGTCCTGTACAAAGGGATTGGTACTTTGTTTTGGGAGACATTGTAGAGTTCTGGTGTGTTCCCACCAATGTTGTTGTGTCCGCAAGTGTCACGTTTCAGAAGCCGCTTATAAACTGGAGCATACATAGACAGGCTGAGAGGCTGCACTGTAACAGGATAATGCACGGTAATGAATAACAACAGATATAGTGTTTCCTTCATACGCATCTTATTTTGCACCTTTCATTTTGGGGTTTGCATTCTTGTTTCAAAGTCAGCATCTCATCGATACAGTATTTCTTCAAACAAATGTAAATATATCAGCCAGGTTAAGGTTGTACGCTGTAAGTATGCCTTGGATCAATAAACAACCATGCATACAGTATTTTCTTATTTTCACATCATCATTATTATAATAATCAATATCATTTGCTCGTTGTTTACACTGTAGAAGCTGTGTATGTTAACTGATGATAATGCTTTCCATTCTTTCTGCCTGACCTTATAAAAAAAAAACATTTAAGCCATAAAAATAGAAATAGAACAGTATAAAAGTCGATGAAAACAGTATCCATTTCGCCCACTCCTCCCTAATTTTCTTTCTTTGATGCACCTTTCTCTCTCGCCTCTCTCTCTCTCTCTCTCTCTCTCTCTCTCTCTCTCTCTGTCCTCAGTTGACATTTGGCCTACTTCCTGCAGCAAGGAGATCTAGTGTGTGAGCCAAATTGTAGCATGGATTTACAGAGTGAGTTAGGGTGAGGGGGAAAAAAGACTAAAATTAGCCAGCAATCTAGCTTGCGTTTTCAAACATGTCATCTCTTTAGCATTCTATTTTTGTTCCTGTCGAATATCCAAGACATTTTTCCTGCCTTATTTCCAATAATTATTTTTAGATGAGTATATGTTTCACTGTATTATATCAGTTATTTGGGATCCTGACCAGAACATTATGCAATCCCTCTACCAACATATTTCACAATTTACTGCATTGCATTTTTACATATAATAAATGTGCCCATGTACTGTACACTGCTATATATTTGTATATATTGTTTTTGCACATAAAACCTGTTTATGCTTATAGAAATTAAATATTAAATATTTAACTAAATGAGAGTACAAAATAATGTAAATTGTACCATCCTGTTCTTTTTACAAAAGCAATATGTGGTGCTATTACACTATTGGTGGTCTTTGTTGCTTTTAATGATAATTTACCTGTTAGCTTAATGTAGACTGGATATATCCAGTGCAAATCCCTCTGATATCAATACACGCAGAGGAATGTCTGAGAACCAAAGGCTATTAGTGAAGCCGTGGTGAGGTGAAACTATGGGGAAACATTTCTGCTTTAATATTACTGTGGATAGGGACTGTTTTCAGACTGAAGCTATAGAAAGACAAGAGCTATGAATTACAGGTAGACATGCATACAAGTATTACCACCAGAACCATCTTGCTAGGTGGGATACAATACATTACAAAAAGCTAAAAAGATAAATGAGAAAGAATCATTTTAAACCTGCCTTTCATTCAATTACATTTAGCGTTTTTTCGACATCAAGAAATGGAAGTCACTGTTAAGAAGTCATTAAGCAAACAAGGTGTACTGGATTTCATAGTGTGTGTGTTTGTGTGTGTGTGTGTGTGTGTGTGTGTACTGAAACTTTGGTTGGACAAAGTTCAACAGAGCTGACTATTCAGCTGCCATCTCTTGACCTGCTAGAGATGGCCAGAGCACAAGAGGCAGACAGAGGCAGACAGAAAGACCTAGAAGATGTGTGTACATCCATGCAATATACTGACTATTACTATATAATACAGCCTTGTTCAAAATATTACAGAATATACAAATTGATTAATTTGAATTATTGCCATATTTCTAATGCCAGTGAAATGTAAACACCCTTGGCTGATGAAACAGTGTGATATGTTAGACATTTATTTATTTTATTTCAACAAAACAAAATGAGCACAGCAATTAACATGCCAAATAGATATTTTGAATATTTACAAACATTAACATGACTGAGATAACCACGCATTGGAGTGTTTAAGGCATTCTGAAACCTTGACAGTGACACAGTATAAGTATATATACACTATTGTGTATATATATATATATATATATATATATATAGTATTTTTCTGATCATATATTATTATTGTTGAAGAAAAAAATTCATACTGAAATAAAACCACTATTATGACAAAAGCTAATTAAATAATAATAATTAAAAAAAATAATAAATAATAGCCTTAAATAAAAAACATTACATTTTGAATTGAATCTACACGATTTCAGAAGGACCCAGAATGATTCTAAAGGCAGTAAACATAATATTTAAATGTTTCACAGAATACAAGAAGATAACCATGATATTTTAGTGTACAGACGTGTTATAGAAGTAGTTAAGCTCTCACAATTGATGATATTCATAAAACATCATAAAAAAAAAAGTTTTGCTAGGCAATCAAAGTGAAAATGGCAACTCATTACATAATATATCATTGTACTATTATTTGCATAATGTACATACATCTGATAACATGTATATTAATTGTATGTTGGTCTGCATGTTGAACCTTTACAAAACCGGGGGTAAAAAAAAAGCCACATTTTGTTGAGAGCTAAGGCAAGCTAATAATGCATTCCATACACATACCGTACATGTAAACATCCCATTACACATTTAAATTACACGCCAATTCCATGGTAGTTTACCACACTTTGGCATACAGCCAGATGCGGCTTCCCATGAGTCAGCATGTTACAGTGCCCTAAAAACAAGAGGAGCAAGTTATTTTTTATTACTGTTGTTCACCTCATTTTTATATTTCAGTGGTTTCATTAAATTATTATTTTGGTTGTATGTGCTTCATGTGTTGTATGAGTTGAGGGGGGGGGTTAACCACTCCACCAAGGAGCCATAGGATTTAACAAGCAAAGCAATTGAGAAATGAAATGTTTCTCTTGATTAGAATTATTAAGTATTTGCTTTCATTAGAATATGCTTGTATATGGTGACCTACTTTATTAATATAATAATTATTATAATCCTATTATGTTCAATATAATCATGAATGAGTGGAAGAGCAATACTGCATGAGAAAATGGAATGAAATATTTCTTTAAGTAATCCTTAATGTCTTTTCTCCCAGTGTGAAGGCCGGAAATCCTACCACAAAGCCTGCTATTGTGTTCCCAATTAGGCACACAGAAGCTCATTGAACTCAGACAACAAGCACAGCTATAGCGTCTCTATGTGAGCCACACACGCTGCTCACGCGGTATACATGACGCTGAAAGTGTTATATACATGTACAGTAGGTCCACCTGGGGAGTGGGGTGTTGGAGGTGGGGGGTCCCCAGGTGTTGTCCCTCCTGACCTCATTGAGGAGAACGTGAGCAGCGGGGAGTAGAGCAGAAGAGGAAAAGGGACATCCCACTGAGTGATTCTACTGTACTACTGTATGTATGTATGCATGTATGTACTGTATGTATATATGTATATATATATATATATATATATATATGTGTGTGTGTTAATTGCTTTTTCAAAATTTTATATAATGCTTACCTTATTATATCGTATCATACCTTATCATATTTATTATCTTTTAAATATTTATTTTGGTGATGTTTACGATTTATTGATCGACATCATTGATCAACATGTCATTTTTAAAGCATGCATGTGTGCATACAGTTTATTGATCGACATCATTGATCGACATGTCATTTTTAAAGCATGCATGTGTGCATACAGTACGTGATATCAACAACTATGTTATGTGGGACCTGAGTGCCAAAAGAGAACCAAATATAGGCATGTGTGTGTGCAGATGCATGGGCAAATACATACATTATACATTGTGTGTGTGTGTGTGTGCGTGACTGTTGACGCACATTAGTCATTCGGATAAATTAGTTTAGTGTGTAGCTCGGATAATCTGCTAGTGTGATGGGGCTTCATTTAGTCCACAAGCTCCTTAAAACTGGCCTCATCCTGAGTCATGAAGGACACCCTCACCCACGCACACACAGACACACACACATGCACAGGCACACACGCACGCACAGACGCACGCACGCACTTTGCACACTGTTATCCCGTACTGTATGGTGTGTAGACTCTTGGCAGGACAGCAAACAGAGGAGATGCTGGAGAAGGAGTCAAGCATTCTAGGGGTCGGCCAGCCATGCAGTGTTGAAAAGCACCTCAGCGATTTCAGCTATGTCATACGCAAATATGACCCAGGTGTGCACAAGCTAAACCAAACATAGTGACCTGTGGGGTGAGTTTGAAACGCAGCCCGGGGCTGCAGGCATGGGGCATCACCCAGTTCAGCCAGGAGCCATCTTGTTTTACTGACTGTCTGTTTGAGGCATTGGAACCTACTACAGTGGATGGATCCACACACACACACACACACACACACACACACACACACACACACACTAATTAGTCTCCACAATCACTCACGGATTGAAAAATATAAAACGCACACACACACACACACACACACGCACACTCACACAAACACACCAATTCGTCTCCACAATCAATCACGGATTTACAAATAATGAACGCACACACACACAATGCTCACTACAGACAAAACGAATGTGTGCATGCGCACGTCTTCACACACAATACAGTATGTGCGCACACGCAAATATCTCCCTAGCCGTCTGGTGAAAAGGAATTATTGGTGTGAGTGTACTCTGTGCATGCATCTTGTTCCTAGGGAGTGGCAGCCACTGTAAACCCAGCGCTCTGTGACAAAGAGAGAGAATCACGCATCGATCGCACGCTGCTGCTATTACCTTCCACGTTCTACTATAGTTTGCGCACAATGGAGATCCGCAGCTGATCGCTGCAATAATGACTCATTTGGTATTTTTCATTTTGATCAGTTAAAATGTATACACACCCTTGTATAGTTTGCTGCCGAGTGCAACTGCTGGGCGGCCGATCATTCTGGGCGTAACCCCTGCAGTAGCACCCCCCCCCAGCACAAACACACACACACACACACCTGAACGATCCCACAACGAGCTGACTTTGCTTTGTGTCTGCGTCGTCCTCCACATTTTAACCTTTTAATCTCACCTCCACTCCAAAGGCTTCAGCTAGCTGCCAGCCTTAAGAAATGGCTGGATCACCTTTAAGCTCCTTTTTACCAGACTGCCTGTCTCTCTGTCCTTCACCGCCCCCACCATGGCTTCAGTCTTTAGCCCCCAACAACCCAGTCAGCCAGTCTGTCCCTCTCTGCCTGCCTGCCTGCCTGAGCAGAGCAGAGCGGAGCAGCCTAACAATGGAGACAGAGCCTGGCAGACAGACTGTGTCGTCGCAGCCTCAACGCCTATAGCTGCCTCATTAGCCTGGTGCTAGCCTAGCCTATAGCTGCCTCATTAGCCTGGTGCTAGCCCCTAGCCTATAGCTGCCTCATTAGCCAGGCATAGCCTAGCCTATAGCTGCCTCATTAGCCTGGTGCTAGCCTAGCCTATAGCTGCCTCATTAGCCTGGTGCTAGCCTA
>JAODUH010064077.1:0-17263 GCA_027564835.1 Typhlichthys subterraneus
ATATATTCATTCATTCAAAGGTGCCATGCTACATAGGCTTAATATATGGTTTGTTTTTCACAAATATAATACAAAGATTTTTTTATGTTCCCCTATAGACGATAGCATACCTGGTAAACAGGATAAACATAATTAATTTTTTTAATTTCAAGTTTTACCATTGATCACTAAAAACAATTATGGAAATAGCTCCGAACTTTGTTCCGGAGTTCCTGGATTTGATACAAGATCTCAGAAAGCTTCACTTAGCCGGTGAGGTAACAGATAAACAGATCATGTTGCTAGTAACTAGGCTCTGACCATCTTTAAGGAGTTTCGTGAAATTGAAAATACTGGAAAGAAACCATATATAAATAAATAATATAAAATTGTCTTACTCGCTAAATTCTCTTCATGGAATACCCTCCAGAACTTTGTGTCCGGCATACTGTGTACATGTAAACACAATAATGTTGTCATTGTTTTGGGTAGATGTACAGCAAGAGAACACACTGGACCATGTGGACGTTTGTCATAAAGGAACTTCCTCTAAGTCCCACCACTATTTTAACACACTGTGTACTATTTTTAACTTTAAATCCTCCATCATATGATTTTGCAAGTTATGCATCTCTTGTTTGCAGTACTGGAAGTTCTAAACTAAACCGGCAACTTTTTGAATATTTGTGGTGGGTAGTTCAGTTTGTGCAGATCACATTTAAGAACCTGTTTTCGCACAATATTTCCCATTTGGGTCTTCCTCGGATTAATTGAAGGTGGTCAAATTGTAACCCGACATGCCATATATATTTAGACAAATCCATCTGTGGAACCGTCCATTGAAACGGTTTCAAAAAATACTTAGCAGGTGATTGGACGAACCTGCGAATCTGCATCGCCTCTAATATTATTATTTTTACAGTTCCGATGCAGTATGCAGAGTGTAACAAATTGTGGAACTTGCAAAATCAAGATGGTGTTGCCAGGCAATATGCATCCATATTTCAGCTACTGTGCTGTACAGTGTATGACAGGAAGGCAGGTCCTGTAACATGACATAATTGCATTGCATATTCACAAGATGAACTTTAACATAATGTGGTGAACTGTGTGTAAATATATAAAACTACATTGTAACAGTCTGTCTTAGTGACCTTCTTTAGATCTATGTTTTAACTCTGTAAGAGCTGTATTCCAAATAAAACAAATGTGTGCTGTTATTGATTGCACTGCATATTACTCCTTTCATAATGTCAATCTACAGGCATGATGCATTTTGTCAATGTATGTCTGGACATTACGCTAATTGGGGCCAGTAGGTTATAGGTAAAACATGCTAATATTTATTTTATCCCCTGCTCTTTGGACATTTGCCCTCGTTATACAGTTTCTTATCCACGTCTGTAGGGTTTTCGACCTGCCCGACATGAAGGAAGCTTCTTGTCACAAATCTACTTTGTATTTTAGGCTGTTGCTGTGGATAAGCAGGATATAGCAACACACAGAATGCACCCAGCCAGATTGGCGGCAGCGCTACCCGGTATACTAGTTCTTTACAATTAATGTCAGTCTGATTCCCTCTGCGTCTAAAGGGGTCCCCCAGTCTATTGCTGATATAATTCACCAGAATCCTGGCAGGGTTGCAGTGTTGATGGAGATGCAATGACAGATTGGAAGGGAAGATGGCAGAGTGCAAACACAGATGATCAGTGGTCATTAGACAGTCCCCTAAACACAAGGTATAACGAACACTCACACTCGCACACAAACACTGAGCCTTTTGCATACACGCATGTTTTGTTTTTTTATTAGCACTTTGCATTAAGTATTCTCATCGTTTGCTTCTGTCGCGTGGGTGTGAAGAAACACGACACAGGCACAAGTGCAGATCCCACCTGTTCCTCTTGGGCTGACTTGGCTGTGCCGTAGTGACTCATTCCACACACCCTGGCTAATGAAGTTTGCACTGCTGCTAATGAGTCCTGCCTCATCGCATAGAGGGGCATGACTCTGTTTCTCACTGGTTTTTAACCCCGACATCTTTCTCTTGCAGTCCTCTGCAGTAGCAACTTGATCAATTTGTGTTTGTTCATGTGATTGTATGCTACCTCATCTCAACGCGCGCACGCACGCACGCACACACACACACACGCACAGGCGCACGCACGTGCACACGCGCACACACACAGGTAAGCAAAGACAGTGTAGTTCTTCCCAGTTTATTTGACTGAGTTACTAGCTAGTAAAAAAACACAGCACACTATCTAGCACATATACAGTACTTTTGCATAATTGTAGTAACAATAGCGACAATAACAAATATAGATAGTGACCGTATATAGAAAGTGATATGCGTAGTTGTAGAGACTTTGTCTTTGTAGTCTGCCACTGCGACTAAATATAAAAAAAGAGCTTGATGAGTATTATAGAGTCCTCGAGCTTGCTGTGCACCTCCCGCCAAACTTCGCCCCTGCTGATCTTTCTATCTGCAACTCTCTCTGGCAGTCTCTGCAATTTATTTTCGTCTCTGCAGTTGCGTTGCCAAAATTGAGCAAATGATTGTTGATCATGGAACCAAGTTTGCAGCTGACTTTTAAATGGGCAAACATATCCGTCAGGGTTTTAAAACCCTTTCAATCGGGTGTGTATGCATCGCTTGTGCGTATCCAGCTGAAAGATGTAATGACCAGGCATATGGCCAAGCTCAGTTGTTTCCTCCCATAAGTCAGTGTATTCATTCACAGCAACTAGATTGAGATGTGTGTTTGTCTGGTCCCAAACACAGCTTTCAGCTGCGCTACAATGTTGGCAGGTTTATGTGTGTGTGTGTGCTGAATAGAAGGATTGTGTACTGTTATGTTATTGCAGGGAGGAAAAGTCCAGATTAACCTAACTACTTGGCCTACTCGCATTAACCACAATATTGAAATACCCCACTCACTCAGACATGTGCACACACTAGGGCTACTCGATTACGAAATAAATCCTAATCGCGGTCAGTATTGAAATCACAATTCCAACACTGTTAATCGTTAAATGGGAAAGATTTTGCAGTTACTGAATTTAAAAGAACAATGAAACAGTGAAACAAATCAACAGTGAAAACATTTCTAATAATACCTTTCCCGTTGAGCTTTCATTTTCATGCCGAGCAGGCCGAAGGTGCGCATCATTTACACGAGTAAAACAATAAAAACCTGTCTTGATTACATTGTTTATGTGATTGTTAGGAGCTGACATTCAACTTGCGAATAAAATGTGATCAATTGCACAGCCCTTGTGCGCATGTCTTAATTTACTGTAAATACCAAACATTAATTATGTTTGTGTTGAGCATGCAGTTTTTGTGAATTATCAATGACAAGGTGTGGTCAGCCTCTGTAAAAGATTATTTAACAAGTAAAATAATATAATTGTGTAATATACTGTACATGATCACACCTATCCAACCCTCTGTGAGTTTTATTGTTGATACCATTTTTCTTTGAGGGGCCCAGTGGCGCTCTGGATTTAATTTATTCCTTTTTGTAGGACCTTGCTTCATGTGATTGTGTATTATTAATTATTTTCTGTGTTGGTTGTTCCACAATATTCTTTTGACTGTGTGGCTTTGACCATCCCTTCTCACTCTTAACCACTACATACATACATACATACATACATACATACACATACATATGTGTGTATGTATGTATGTATGTATGTGTATATATATATATATATATATATATAATATAATACCCAGAATGATAGGCTACGTCTAATTTAGACACGCTACGCACACATCCACCCATCATCATCATCATAATCTTACATACAGCCAAACATGGTGAGCAAGAAACACAAAATATTCTTTATTAAATATACAAAAATTGTGAAACAGAATTGCATCACGAATTGTAAACTTTCCAATCTTCTATTACTTTATCCACCAGCTACACATTCTGGGACAAAGAAAATCAGTTAAAACACATTTTTTAAATATTTAAATGGAAGACATGGAAACGAAGGTTATTCTTGCTTGACAAGTGCAGCGTAATTTGTAACATTATGAATATTTTGATAGTTCAGCAGAACTACAGTGACAAGGTGTAGGTCCAATGTTGTGTATGCATAATAAGAAGAGCTTAATTCACAAAGAGCACTTATGAGATGCTGTACTGTGACCTAGTTCTAGCTATACCAATCAGCAGAGCATTGTTTTGTATGTACGAGTAGTGCAGCAATATACACAAAGTCATGTTGGAATACTTGGTGTATCAAATCTGTTTTATATATTCTTTTGTTGCTTATTTTCTCTCAATATACATACACTTCTTTCTGTGAGCAATGATATAAACAATAATTGTAATTGTGTTAGTTAGATAAACAACTCAGTGAACAGATGGCTTTTTTTTATAATACTTGCCCCGAGCCCTAGCAATTAAAATTAAGTGCAATATTTAAACAAACCTAATGAATATTGAACCTTTTAACAAAACAAGGCAGCATTTGGCATTTCCATACATCATATATGCTGTAAATATATGGTATATATCCCTTTGTAACACACCTGACAGTTCAAGCGATACACAGCGTGCTTTAGCGGAAGCGCATGAGACACTCAGACATCAGCGGGTCAAGTAGCAGCACGTTGGGTGTTTGTTTCTCCTAACAGTGGAATCACGTTGATAACGCAGCGTTGGAAGGCAGAAGCATGTGTTCAAAGAAGCTGCGATGCCTGCTACCTCTTGGTTACTGTATCCTACTGTCTTCAACTGATTACATCACAACCCATACATGTCCCCATCGGTTTGCTTATGAAGCCGAGGATCATGGGTAAATTCAAAACGGCGTTAGGAGTAGGATAGAGATGGGTTGGCGGTGAGTAAAAAAAAAAAAAAAAAAAGCTAAATATGGTCATCTTTTGGAGTGTATTAAAAAGACAATCAACATTACTTTTGGGGATAAGAACACTTTTGAATATCTTTCAAACCTAAAAATAAATCCCAATACTGTACACATGACAAGAGTGAATGTTCCAGCACATAGCTGTAAGAATAATCAGTGCACTCACTATGTTTTGGGAAACATTTGAGTCTCAATCCAAAATCAGACATACATAATATGGCAAACTGACTGTAAAATATGCTTTTAATTTAATACATGGAGCAATTCTTTCGAAAAGCTAAATATCCAAAGATGTGTGGCAGGATCTCTGAATAATCTCTGGCTACATTTTGTTCTCCACCAAATAGCATATGCAGAAGTTTGGATTGAAACCCAACATGAACTCTCTCTCGTGAAGTGCACAAGTGAAGAGTGAGGTGCAAATGGTAAGAACAGAGGCCAAAATTTAAGCATTTGGGCTCTGGACCTGCTGAGGGGCTTTTACCTCTCCATTAGCTTAAAACCAACATGGGTGTGACCTGAAAAACAACCTGAGAGGACCCATTATGATTTCCTACATTCACAACGACCAATCCCTTCTAACGAGGACACGTTTCAGTAGCATGCATGTCTGAAAAGACATCGCCTGCACAGTCAGAGTGGCTCGTTTGTTGTATCAAAAAGGACAGCATAGCAGTGAAAAGACTAAAGAGCTGTTGTGGAGGCTACAGATGCATACTGTTCCATGTCACTTGATCTTGGAGCGCACTTGCAGCAGGGTAGGTGTCTGCTCCATGATGCGCACCAGGAGGGTGTCGATGTAGTCCTCCAGATCACGGACCTGCGGCTTCAGCTTCTTCAGCTCAACAGTGCGCTTGGCCAGCAGGGCTGCCTGCTGCTCCAACTCTACCTTCTGCCTCTCCAGCTGCGCCTCCCGCTGCAATAGCAGAGCCACCAGATCATTGTGGGTCAGGTGGTAGTAAGACCCCGCCCCCTCCGTTAGAGACTGCCAATGAGAAGGGAGTGGAAAAGTGTGAAATATTGTGAAATTCATCAAACTTGTACATTAAGTAAATATGAATAAACATGACTAAATTAAGGCTGAGTGGTTCCCTAAGGGAAGATGTTTTTATATATATACTGTATCAAAAATTAAAAAATATTTTTTTAATAATAATTATAATTATTATTATTATTATTATTATAAAATAATATAAGATAAATAAATAAATAATTCCATCAATCATAAACCTTTTTCCTGTCTGGTTCCTGTTCACTGAGCTGGCTGCTCCTCCCAGGGTGGATGGTGGACTTGAGCTTCTCCAAGCCGCTTGCCAGAACTGAGCGTCCCTCTGTCTTCCTCTCGTCCACTGTGGCTGTGTGGAGGGGCTTCACCAGGTGGGGGCTGCAGGGGGACACAACAGCTTTTACTGACTAGGAGAGACAATTATGCCCACCGTTTCACACCAGCTACGCTTCAGTGGTTATTTTAGTAACCCAATTAAACCAGTTCATCCGCAAAGGACGAGGGGCAAGGGAGGTTAGGCAGATGCAGGAAGAAATGCCTAAAACGAATATGAAATAATAGAAAAGTAGAACCTGTACAAGATGATGCACCAGGCATGTTCCAGGTATGTGCTAAATGAGTTACTACTCAGACTGGAGAACACGTATATGAGTGAGGAAAGTTAATCATCGACACAGATAGCATAATGCTGCTAATTCTTAAGCCATGGGTCTTTATTGAGATGTTGGTGTGTGGCTGTGTTCTAACGCAGCCAGCCACACAAAGCTAGCTGGTCCCATGGTGGGGGGAGGGGGAGGGGGCAGTAGGGGGGAAATAATAACTGCTAATTGGACTGAGTCTGCCATTCGTCCCCTATGGCCACAGAGCCAGGACACACAGACACCTGCAGTGGAGTGTGCTTAATGTCAAGGCGTCTGCATGCATTTGTGTGGCGTTGTCAAGAGAGATAATTAGAGACAGGAGAAACACCTTTAGATTCACCAGCAGAGAGAGTAGGGGAAGCAGAGTGGCAGAGGAAGGCACAGGACACAGGGCAGAACATTCCGGAAGCAGGAAATACGTGCTTGCTCCACCCGTTTCACCCAGCACTGGAGCGTACGTCACCTCACCTGTTCTGCTGACTGACTGCCCGCCGCCACGTCCCCTGGGGCGAGGCTGCTTGTGAGGCGTCTGTCCCAGGCTCTGTGCTGCTGGGGCGACGCCCCACCGAGGCAATGGCAGGGGTAGGGGAGGAGCAGAGCGCTAAGAGGGAGCTACGTTCAGGAGTTAGAGGAGCAGCAGGGAAGAGCAGAGGAGGAAGAGACTGCGAGCCAAGCTGGCCCACGTTAGAAGACATAACGAGAATCTCCTCGGTTTGGGTGCGTTGTGGCGTCGCAGGGTGCCCTAATAGCTGGTTCCTTTTGACCTGTTTTCTGAGCGTATCATCATCTGAGCTACACCTTATATGCACGCCTGTTAGTGCTTTACCAAGTGTTGGTAAACAGACGTCATCGCCTGCTGTGAAACCTGGTGCCATCCTGGGCTCAGCCAAGCAAATGTCTTCCGACTGGAACCACCCTAATGCTTCACCTTTCAGTTTTCCACCATCAGCGGAATCTGCTCCACAAACCTCTGACATGCATTGTGTTGAGTTAGCAGAGACTAGCCCCTCAGCCACCTGTTTAGCTACAGTGCCCTGTACGCCATCAGAGACATCTGAGGAATCGTACGACAAGCAGGTGTGGTAATGTCGTGAGTCAGCGCTTTGATACAGGCTCCCATCAGATAGCCTTGTTTGCAGCACAGCAACCTCAAAGCCTAGTCTGGCATCTGTTCCTACTGTTGGTGCTTTGTGAAAACTGAGCATGGCCTTTTGTGAGAAAAGGCCCAATCTGCTGTTGTCAAGGGGTGATTCCAGCCATGATAGCCTGTCGCCAAATGAGGAGTTCACGGTGTAAAATGATGGATGTTCAGAGGCTTGTTCATCGTCCAACAAGACAGGATTACACCCGTCTATGTCACTTTGTGTTGCTGTAACTGATTTCTTGTCCTCAGCCTCAGGTTGGCTTGGTGACTCAGAACATGCATACATGTCCAACTCTGTCACAGTGACTGTGGTGGGGTGTGCATATTGCTCTTGTGCCTTAAATCTGACAGGTTCTATTTGTTCTTCATGATTTAAGACGGGATCAATCATTCCCCGAGCCATGTTTTCTATAGGAAGATCATCAGACCTGTCGACCACCTTATCCTCAGATTCTGAGTGTTGTAGAACTTGAAGCACAGTCTGTGTCTCGCAGAAAACAATGCAACTGTCACTTTGTCTTTCGGCATCCTCGGAAAAAGTAGATGAGAACTTCTCTGATGAGGAATAAGAAGACATGCTGGACAGGACATCCTTGTCTACTGAACTTCCAATGCCAGAAGAATCATGGGTTGAAGATGTGTTTTTGTCAAGCTCTAGACTTAGACATGGAAATGAGGGGCTACGTAAAGGGCAACCGTCATTACATGGGATTTGATGTGCATTAGTGCCTTTTATACCATTAGTGTTAGTGGCATGTTTAAATATATTAGTATCAATACATGAATCCAACTCTGGTGCGTTAGTTGTAATAATCATTCTGTGACTTTCTCCCTCCCCCTTAGTGTCAAGAGATGGCGCAAAAGACTCAATGTTTTCTGTGTGAGAGGAAGTCACTGAGTCAGGGGTGTTATTCCTTTCAAATACAGGTTCTGTATTTGATGAGTGAATAACGTTAGAATTTTGATTAGCACCAGTTTCATATGTACAGCAATGTTCCAGGGGAGCGGTCACTGTGTTCTGCTGTGGCTTGCATCTAGAGTCCTCAGGATCCTGGAGGCGGCCAGCTGCAAAGGCTTCAAAAGAATCGTCCCAATCCGTCTCCACTTCCACCGACCTGGCAGATTTAAAAGGGTTGGAAGATGTCCTGCATCCGTATTTGGGCAGGTAAGGATGAGGCTGTTGATTAGCTTTGGCCTCCAAGTCTGTCGCCGGATTTGTGTCTACGATGGTGTCTACAATAGCATCAGTGTTTGCATCCAGCAGGGCAGGGTTATATGCACCTGTCTGTGAGAAGAGTTGGGCTTTCGGAGGTCGGGAACCGGAAATATAGTTCAGAGGTGGCAGCGAGGGCTTTAGTTGGGTTAGCATGTCCCCATAGAAGGGGTTACACTGCTGGAGGAGGAAGAAGGGGTTGCTGGGGGACATTGGGCATGGAGTGGTTTGTGTGTGGCAGAAGGGGTTAGTGTTCTGCAGTGGAGAATCCACAGAGGCAGGATGTACAGGGGGGGCCCGGGGGTGGTGAGGAGGGTGGAGGAGTGACATGTGGGAGTCAGTGCTGGGCTCTAGCTTTGGTGACACCACCAGGCTGTGAAAGAAAGGGAACACCGTCCTCTGCATTAGTGCGGTGGCTTACACTGGCCCTTACTACACACAACGCAGCTTAACAGGTAGACTTGATTGTGCTATAGCGCAGGCACAAACGCGCAGGTGTGTCTACATTGTGAGTAGAGAGGAGAGCAAGGCCCTCAGGTGTGGGAGAGGCATGTGTTCTCTACGTTTCAAACATAACAATAGCAGCAAATGATCATATAGATACAGTGGAGTAATAGTGTCCTGAGCAGGGAATGGCTCGGCTCTGAGTGCGTGTGTGTGTAACCCAAGCTGCTCTGATTTTTGTTTTCATAGCTGGTCTGATTGTGCATGTTAATACGTGTGTGTGTGCAAGCCCCACAAAGCATTTGTATTGGTCTGATATTCTGGTGTGTATTGTGACATCTAGTGTCAGGAAGCACTTACATAGTTCCTTTACAATGGTCTTCAAATCACCTAATTAGTTAGGTGAAAGTGTAAGATCAGCAACACAAGACAAATAGAGTTAGCCTCGCGAGGCCATCCTGACCTCGCAAGCGTCCGTTTAATTTCGCTGCGAGAACCAGTCTGGAAAGCCTAGGAATAATTTTTAATGTGTCCGAGCAGAAACTGAACTTACCAATCAGCGTCATATTGATAGCTATACGGGCGTTGTTTAGGTGAGCGGCGTGATTTTGGTTTGCCGACAGCGAAAACAACCGGATGGTTCAGCCAATCAACTGCAAAGTATTTTTTTAAAGTGCCTGCTCTCAAACTGTTTAGATGGACGCTTGCCCAGATGGACGTGTGACTACCAATCCATCTGGCATGTCAGGTTACAATAGAGTAGGGTTGCACAATTAATGGTATAATAATTGAGGTTGCACATTGAACACTGTATAATAGCATCCTCAAAGGGTGCCAATTAGTGCCTGAAGGCTAAGCAGGTTAGGCTACTGCACCAGTTCTATAACAAATACATTTAGCAATTGTTTACCCTAATGGAGAAGAGGTCAAGATAATAAATGGAAAGATGGATTTAGCAATTGTGTATGTTTATTTGTTTTATTTCTGTACTGTATGCAGTTAACATAAAAACCTAATTTTAAATATCATGGATAATAATCACAATATCAAGGAAAATAACATGTATGTAATAATCATGGAGACCAATTATATGTATTGTTCTGCACAAGGACACTTCTGTACAAAAGATCAGGAAAGTTTCTCGTAGGTTGATTGGTTAGTTTGGGTGCAAATAGAAATATGTGGTTTCCATAACAGCAGCTCCACATCCCAGAGGCCATGCCTGTGACATGTTTGTAGAGGCGCTGATGTCATTTTTGATAGGACAGTTGATGTAACTGGACATAGTGTTTGCACAGCACAACCAGTGACTTGTATAGTTGAAGAGCTAGCAGAAACACTGCACACATTGACCTCTGATCAGTGTCCTCACAAACACACTTTCTATTCAGTGTGTAGACACTTGGACTGACTCTGCATAAGCTTACTGTAAAACCAACAATAACAACTTCATTTAATGTGGTGCCAGGTACCAGCACCAAGTAACTTAATTTAATGTGGTGCCAGGTAGCACCAAGTATGAGTTTAAATGTGTGTGTGGGTCAGGGTGTGTTTAAGGTCATCGTAGTAGGTGCAAGAAGCAGAAAGTGATGCTATTTGCTCTACTAAATGATTACTGTTATAGCTGCAGAATTATCACGCACTGAGCTATACACACTGATAAAGTATACTCACTCACACACACACTGAGCTATACACACTGATAAAGTACACTCACTCACACACACACACACACAGAGCTATACACACTGATACAGTACACTCACACTGATGCACACACACACATTGTTTCACTCTGTGAAAGAATAAACATTTTAAAAGCTTACATCACAACAGTTCTATTCAGTTTGACATCATGGAGATGGCTGAGCTTTAGCTAATTCCATGGGAGCATCTCCCTGCCCTATCTGCATTGCAGCTCTCTGCTGCAACCAGAGACTGGCCACTGAGTTCTGGAACCTTCTGGAACCTTCTCCTCCTACACAGCGTGCAAGGTGCACCGTGGTGCAAGATAATCCCCACTAGCAGCAACAGCCACTCCCGTCCATGAGTAGAGCTTTGGAGTAATGCTGCCTGCCACTGTTAATTACTAGTGCTTCTACAACTGCACCATATGTAGCTAGCTACCGTATACAGTATTTACCCATGCGTTAAGATGAGCTGAAGTTCTAACCTGGGCCCTGTGCGGCCGAGGTTACAGTCTTAACCACGCACTGCACAGTAACCGCACCACACTCACTTAGCAGTACGCTCTCTCAAACAGTCAGACAGCTCACACTCCTCGAAAGCATTCTAGCAGCCCTCCGAGCCCAGGACGTCTGTCTAAACGCACACTGGTGGCGATGTTCAGCAGCAGGAATGACATTAGAATAAGTGTTCATTTTGGCAGCAATTTTTGATTTAGTCTTAGTTTTAGTCTTTATATCAAAATGCTTAATAGTTTGAAAATTACTCAAATGTGACTAATTTTCATTCTAAATAGTTTTAGTCTATTTTAGTCGACGAAAATAGAAAAACGTTTTGGTCAACGAAAAGTAATTACATTTTAGTCAAACTGTTTTCTCTCTTTAAACAAATGCAAAAGTCTAATACCGGTATGGCCTGTTGCATACAGATGGTATGGTAGCATAGTTGACATTCAAACTATAACCCTTTATTCGGCCTGCTAGCACAAAAGCAAAAAGTTATTTTGTCCCTTCAAATTATTTCATTCATTTTAACCTGGTAGGCAACCAAGGAAAGGAATCCGGATTAGCGCTGCAGGCTATTTGTTTACTTTCTAAGACCAGCGTGCGTATGGAATCGATCTGGTTTTCTGTCGATCTGTCCTACCTTGTCAGATTGTCCTACTGTAGCAGAAAAATTATAGTTATATCTGTCGATCTGTCACTGCATTAATGTGAACACTATCGTGACAAGACCGTCTCTCCTCAGCGGCGCGGGAAGGCAATTTCAGTTGGGGGTGCTGTAAATTCTAGACAGTGGAATCTTTTAAATACATTTTTTTAAATAATGTAATTAATGGGATGGGCAGGACGTATCCCCCACGAGAAACAGAAGAAAACAAAAGAAGAAAGAAATTAAGCCTAGTGCAACATCGCTCTCCCGACAAATAAGCATCAACAAAATAAAGCCTACTGCAAAAATAACATTTAGGCATGATACTGTACACGTAAAATTGGCAACACACCGTCCAGAACATAGCCTACAACATATTTTAACACATGGCTATTTAGCCTAGCCTACAGAATTTGCGACATGCCAGTCAGCGTACCGTTGTCATTTAGAGGCTACACGGTGGCCCAGTGGATAGCACTGTGGCCTCACAGCAAGAAGGTCCAGGGTTGGAACCCCAGCCGACCCGTCCTTTCTGTGTGGAGTTCGCATGTTCTCCCTGTGTCTGCGTGGGTGTGCTCCGATTTCCCCCACTATCAAAAAGATGTCAGGTTCACCCTCGAGTCAGGGCCAGACACTGGCCTCAATCTGGAGTCGGTCCCCAGGCGCTGCACGAGTGGCTGCCCACTGCTCCCTTCGGGGATGGGTTAAATGCAGAGAATGAATTTCTCCTAAGGGGGATTAAGAAAGTATGATTTCTTTCTTAAACACCAAAAGGGGTAGCTGCGGTCAAACCATTCAGTATAACTTCATCTGAGTTTTTAAAATATTGTTGGTAATAATATATAACCATATTATAATCACACTGTTTAGTGCCACACTATGAGTTAGATAGGTGGCAGACATTAAAAACGTGTCTTAATGCAGAAGGGCGTTTGTGCCGGTGCCATGGCGCGTGCATCGCTGCCAGAAAACAAAAAATAGGTCCTATCGAAAGTTAAATCATTGATAGGATTTCAATCTTTTGATAAACATGTGTTACTGTAGCCCATATTATGCTACACTTGTTATTACCAAGAAAGCGCCTACTATTTGATAAAACATTTAAATAGCCCTGTGTCCAGTTTAGCGCAGGCAGGGTTCTTGGGAGCACTTCATCCCAGTGCTTCATTAAAAAGCACTGCACACTTTTGTTTCTATGACAATATAGGATGACAACATTAACCACCGCTACGCAAGCTAAAACAAGTTTCTGTATGGTGATAAAAGCACTAGAAACATTCAATGTGAACAATATATGCTCATACACATTCCATTTTATTTCCCTGTTGTGATAGTGAGATGTCAACACAGTAGACAAAACTAGCGGAGCACTGAAAAAATACGCTGGGTGCAGAGCTTTTTCTCTCGACTGCTGCATGCGGACCAATTGAAAAAAGATGCTGGTGGGGCTTATACAACTTTGCACTACAGCTCCAGCCCGTCAACAGTTGGGGGTGCTGCAGCGCCCTCAGCGTACACCTTCTCACGCCTATGTCTCGCCTGCCAAATGTTACATTGTGCTGCCCACTCATGTGTTCAGTTACAATTGATCATACGGTTTTAACATTGTGCTGCAGTCTGCACACTTATTTGTGCAATTACATCATAAATCATACACAGGCAGAATTTGTATATTTAAGTATGAAACTACGGTAAATACTGCGATATGCGGGCAGAGGGTTTACATTTAAATTATAAGTTACATGGCTTCTAGTTGCTTGCAGTGTGTCCGGGCGTTAAGGGTGGTCTTACATCACAATGTGTGTGTGTGTGTGTGTGCGTGGGGAGGGGGGAGTGGGCAGACTCTTCTTACCTGGGCTTGTTGTGGGGGTCCTTGGACCCAAACCAGCTCCTGTGCCTGTCCTGGGCAGGAGCAGGAGCAGGGCTTTGCTCAGGCTCCTCCTTAGACTGACTGTGTCCCTTCCCATGGGAGAACAAGTTCTTCTTGTGCTTCTTTCCCTGACCTCCCTCTGCCTCAGAGGAGGCAGCGTGAGGAGTTGGCCGCTCCTCCTTCTCCTCCTCCTTGTCCTCCGTCAGCAGGGAGCCGCTCTGCTCCAGGGCGGCTGCGATGGCCGCCTTCTCCTCCTCGCCAGCCTTGTCGAAGGACCAACGCCGTCCGTCCCCGGCGGGGCCCACAGGGAGCTGCTGGGCCCGCGGGCTGAGGTTCTGTAGGGACGCCGAGAGTGGCAGGGACCTGTGCAGTAGTCCCAGGCCCAAGGAGCATGCAGGTTTCCCTGGGCCCGGCTGCAGCGGCTGGGCCGTGTGGCCGTGGGTCCCATTGGTGAGCGCCTGGGCCTGGGGCACGGCCATGCTGATCTCCCCTGCCTCCTCCTCCTCTCCACACTCACTCTTCAGCGGGGACAGCTTGGGGGAGGTGTCAGCCGTGTGCTCTGCAGGAGGCAAGGGAAGACCACAAGGACAAATTTAAAAAGAGAGAGAGGTGAGGAAGACAGAGAAAGAGAAAGAGAGAGAGAGAGAGAGAGACGGTCACAGGTAATCAATGGCTTTTGGTGAATTACATTTTCAAGCTGGTCATTTGACCTTGCAATGACTTTGTCTGGCTTTTCATTGCAGCCTAGCCTCACTGAAGGCAATAGCTATTTTAAATGGATTGATTTGCCTTGCTGTGATTGCTTAATGTTGTCTAGCCTAATCCAACCAATTACTCATACATTCAAAGTGCAAGCCAGTCTTGGACTCCAGTGATGCTAGCGCTACATCAATCAATTAAGGTAATTGAATTAAGGAATTCAATAGGCGGAGTGTCTGAAGTATTTGTTATGTGTACACTGAAGTAACACTGCTAAATTGAGATTTTTGGAAACAAGTGTTATCAAATAATAATGACATTGTGGCTAGATTGTTCTCTCTCCAGCGTTTGAGTGTAGCAACGTTGTGGGAGTCTATGAATGCCCTTCAACCCCGCTAGCAGAGACACAACCACGTCTAGGGGCATTTCAAAAGCTTTCATACAAACCATAACCCGAACCATGTGTTTGAGCCATGCATGCACTTCAACAACAAGTAAGTTCCCCTCACTAGTTCCTTATCGATAAGGAACTACAGACAATTCTACAAACAAATGCTCATTTTGCAATCCAGCTCATTAGACTACATTGTATCTGCGTGGGCGGGCTTATCTCTGAGGAACTGTGGACAGAGCCACTCAAGATGGCACACACACCTCTATTTGTGCTAGACAAGGTCTCATGCAGTGTCAATCATTCATAGGGCTCATTGGACTGCAGCAAAACTGTTAAAACATACAAAGAAATAAACCCTAACCCAAAATGTACAAACTATCATATTTGGTGCTGTCCATCACTAACTGACTTCTGGAGGCCTTTGATAGACTGTCTGATAGAAGTAGCTCACAAATTCGACCTTATTGCAATATTCAAGGGTCTTTCCGCCACCACAACTCTACAAAATTAATCTTGCTTTTGTCACTTTATTAGCAATACGACTTAGATGCTTAGGTGGAGCTCCCCTGCACCTCTGTCCCACAATATCTGGATTACATATTTCCATTGTATAAAACTGGAAAAAATAAGATGCACTCCAACAGGTTCTATCAATATGTCATACCATGTGTGGGCACACTTTTTTGCATAGGTGAAGGCTGCACCTCTCTGCAACCTTTCATTTACATGTTCATATACTTTCTCTGGTAAGCTCCTGATCTCCCACTGGTGGTGGTAGTGAGATTGTTATATCTTTGGATGTCAATATATTCAAAGTGTTGACTCAGTTAGCACTGATGCTACTGTAAAGTATGTTACATTATTTTGATTTTACATATATTATATTTTTATATTTTGTATATTAATTTCATCAAATGTCTTGTAAAACTTTTTTTTGGGGGGTGGGGGGGTCATATTGATACTGTTTATATTTTTTGTATTAGAAAAAGAAACTAGAATAATCATTTAGAAGCTGTATTTTGTTAAAATGTGTATTTCCTCATACAGCTTTTTAAATGAGCTGGTTTTAACTGGAACCAGCTGTTTAGCAGCACACCCTTCACAGTACAGTCATGTCTGCAGCCCTGGGCCTATATCCTCCAGCAGCTGTGACAAGCAGAGGCAGGTAGGGGGCGCTGCTCACACTGCAGCTATACACACACTCCATAGCAGGCTCCTCCTCACCGGGGCTGTTATCTGCCGTCAGGTTGCTGCTGTTGCTGGGCGAGTCCGAGAGGTCCGAGACCACCACGCTGATGCCCGCCGTGGGACTGAGGCTGCCCCCCCGCGACGACTCGCTGCTCTCCGAACCCAGCGACGTGCTGGAGCGCGTGTCCGACGACTTGCGCAGCTTCCCGCGCAGGAAGAAGTTCCTCATCTTGCTCCGCCGTCCCTCGCCGCCCTCGTCATCCTCGTACTCCTCTTCCCCGCCCCCGTCGCTCGGCAACCGCTGGCGCGCGCGCAGCGAGCCGGAAAGCTCGGCGGGCGAGGGGTCGTCGTCGCACGGCCGCTTCTTCCCCCTCATGCGCTCCTTCAGCTTGCTGAAGGCCGAGTGGCTCTTGTCCTTCATAGCCAGGTCGTACATGCTGGCCGTCAGGTTGTTGCAGGTGAACTGGACCGTGGCCTGGATCTCCCCGCGCTCCTTCTCCTTCTTGCCCGTCTTGGAGTTGAGCCTGAACCACCTGGAACGGATATGCATCCATTCACCTCTGTCAGAGCAATAGACACACTGGAGTTCAATACACAGGCCTTCTGCAGCACACACACACACACAGTGAGTGACATACATGCTTGGCTAAGAGGACGGTGGAAAGCTTAAAGCCCAAGTGGGCAGTATACAGAGGTACAGGGAGGCAGAGGTCCCTACAATGTTTACTATCTGACACTGGAACCGCATGCTTCTCCCTATTTGCTATTAATGATTCCTGAAACAATGCTGAGAGGTTCAGTGAGATTGGAGGCTATATTTTGTGTGTGTGTGCGTGCTCAACCTCCATCTGCTTCAGCCAAGTTGCTGACTGACAAACAAACACGTGTGTGTGTGTGTGTGTGTGTGTGTGTGTGTGTGTGTGTGTGTGTGTGTGTGTGTGTGTGTGTGTGTGTGTG
>JAODUH010064108.1:0-17261 GCA_027564835.1 Typhlichthys subterraneus
TTTGATTTACTGATCAAGAAAACAGCAGCTGTAGACGCGCAAAATCACTTTCTGTCAGGAAATCACTTTTTGGCACACCACCGGTCCCTAACGTGTTTTCTTTCCTCAAACGTATTTTGAATTGCCTAATTCCTGCACTAATTAGTTTAATCAACATGTAATACAACGTATGTAAGAGGTTAACAAAATTACATACTGTAACAGAACAACAAACTTAATAATAATAATAATAATAATATAAATACAATTATAATAATTTAGTATATCTTTAGTGATCTCCAAAGGGAAATTATGGACATTTATAACATTGTGCTACTAAGCATTAATTCAGGTCATAGAAGCATACACAAATGATTTACTTACCAGTTACTGAATCTAAGGTTACATGTTTCCTCATCTAGACGTTTATTCACAACTGTTTAGTTTTTGTGTGATTGTGGTTGTTGTAGGACTACTACGTTATACAGTATGCATTAACATGCTCCTGTTACAGCATACAATATGTTTACAGCATTATTATGACATACTATATAAAAGAATGCATTTGGTGTTCAAGTAACTGTGTGTGTGTGCATGCACTATATCAGGGTGTCTTCCTGCACCAAAGCCAAAGCCCATACCACCCTATATGTAATAGAGACAACTAAATGGTATGAAAAATGCTGACCATTTCACACAGAAATCTAGATTACTTTAAAATGGTTAAATAGGTTTCTTTTGCTCATAACCTTAAATTAACAAATTTAGAAATACAGTATAATTTAGATAAAGGACAATTGCATAACACATTTTATGAAGTTGTCAACAAAGAATTAAAGAGTACAGGGATGTGTTAGCATTTTACAGTATTTATTGCAACTGTATGGGCAACGAGATAAACAAAAATGAAGGGAACCATTTCAAACGGGCTGACTGAATCAACATCTGCTGTGCATGATGCCGGCAGACACGCTCATGCATGCATGCGTCACACAGCCAACTGGACGCCACTGCGCTGCGCTGACATCTCAGATAACACGGCGGAGCGCTGAGTGACAGCAGACAGCTGCAGTGATATCAGGCCAAGAGGGGTTGTGAGGTCATCGGAGGTCAGCGGCTGAGTGGAATGCTGATAAAGGAATGCACTGTGCCAGTCTGGAGGAAAACAGGATTCAACACAGTCCCTATGGAGCAATGCCACTGCACCGCGAGAACATGGCACAGAAGAACACAATGATCCCAGTCATTAGGTCTACCAACACATTCTGACGAATGATTGTTCCCAAGGTTAAAATATGTAGTGCGATTTTGGTATAATTGTTATCAGTTAACAGTATTGCTTTTTAAAATTATATATTATTTTTTGGACAAAGTATTACAATAACACACACACACATATAAACAATATATAAAATAAAAACAAATTAATACAAAAGCACTCATGGTATCTCCATGACAGATTAAAACAACAAATCAGACATAAATAAATACTAATATCCAGCAATTATAGATTTTATTTATATGTAAACACTGGTACAAACACCATAAAACAATATGACGTGCCAATTCACTTATATTTATACAAATATTTCTCTCACACAGTAGTCTGCAGAATCCATCAACAATTCTGTGCCAGTGCAAATTAAAATACAAGTGTGTGCGTGTGTGTGTGTATATACGTATTATTAAGTGTGAGAAGGTAGATTCTGTGGAGGCTCTGCAGGCAGATTACTCTGGACATCAGCATTATCTGGCACCTTCCCCTCTGAAAGACAGAGTATAGTATATTATAAACAGCTTTCTGTCCAAACTATAACAGGTGAGAGTGTTGACCCTGGAACAATCGAAAATCATATGCCATCTGCTATGTTCCTGTAAACATTACATATTCATACTGTTAATATTTCCAAAAGTCTCACCTTGATCTTCCAAATTTTGCATTTTTTGGTGGAACTGCAGTTCCCCATTAGGACCAGCAGGGGGCTGTCCATCTGCTGCTGGCTGCTCCTTCTGCCTTTGAGACATCTCTAATACTGCCTGAATAAACAAACAAGAGAATGACACATTCCATAGCTGTAGCAGCCAGTATGGGAACCGGTGAGTAGAAAGAATCACATAAAACATTTATAAATTGTGATGTGTTAAGGGTTGAATGAACTGATAAATTAATGAACAAATGACTTGTTCGGTCATTTGTTGAACAGACGGATGAATGAATGAATGAATACATTAATTAATAAATGCATGAATGCATGAATAAATTATTAACTGACTTAATAAATGCATGAATACATGAACAACTGAATTAATGAACGGATTAATGCTAACTAGCTAGCTACCTGTTGGTACTCCCTGCGCTGGGCCTCTAGAGCCTTGCCCCGCTCTCTCAGCAGGTCCTGCTCCTCCCGCAGAGACTCGGCTCGCCTTTTAAGCTCCTCCTCTTTATTCAGGAGCTCTGCTTCGAAGCGTAGCAGCTCCTCTTCAGTGTACACAGGTTTAGTGTCGTCCAGCGTCTACAGGACAAGTATGCTAGGTTCAGTTAGCCAACTTAGCCTGTACAGAGTATCTTCTGTTATCGCGCTGAGACTGCTTTAATTTGTGAAATTTATATAGTTTGAAGGAAAAACATTTGATAAAAAGCAAAAATCTCATTTGGGTAAATAGTATAGTCACTCAATAAATGTCAGAACCATCTAAACAGTAATTAGATGTGCCCCCCCCCCCATACTCTATATTGGTGTATAACACAACTTTACTGGAAGCAGGGTGGGTTTGGCTAATTCAGTGACATCCATTACTAACAAGAGCATAACATAGAGCATAGAGCCATGCAATATCCTTTGCCAAACACTTGCAACATGGCACTGTCATAAAATGCCACCTTTCCAACAGACTGGTTCCTCAAATGTCTGCCTTGCTAAACCTGCGCTGGTCAACAACTCAACCAGGAACCGGTGGACACTCATAAAACAGGATTGGTTCGAGTTCATAATAAAAAAACATCCTGAACTCTGTTACAACACCCAAACCATCTGAACACAAGGACTGTTGGTCATGAGTTTCTTGAACTTGGATTCCATGGGTAAGTGGCTGCGTAAGCCTAAGATCACCATGTGCATTGCCAAGCATTAGCTGGACTGGTGTAAAGCAACGCCTCCATTGGACTCCAAAGCAGTGGAAACACATTCTGTAAAGTGAGTAATCACATTTCCCCATCTGGCAGTCTGACGGACCAATCTGTGTTTGACAGACGCCAGGAGAACACTACCTGCCTGAATGCAGTGCTAACTGTTGGACGAATAAACGTCCTGGGTATATTGTCATAGTGACAATATACCCAGGACCCAGGTAGAACATGGTTTGTTCTTAATGCCAGTGAAGGAAATGAATAATGCTGCAGTATACCATGACATTCTGGAGAGTGACTTTCTGGAGAGTGACTTTGTGGCAACCGTTGTTTTAGCATGATATGGTCTTTGGAAGGAAGTGTTTCCTGACCTGCACAAAAGCCAGCTGAACACCTTTGAGAATGAACTGGAACACTGCCTGTGAGTCAAGCCCACACATGAGGCGATGGGGGTGTTGTTTATTTCCATGTGAAATGTGGGCCTGCAGACTGTAATGTGATTAAGGGCTTTATAAATACACTTGACTTAATATGAGTGCCTGCCCTCACCTCATTAGCTCTTGTGTCTGAATGGGAAATCACCTCCGCCATGTTCCAAAATATAGTGGCCATATAATGTATTTATCTGTTATTTCTGGCTACGGATGCTTATACCTCCCAATCCTTTGCGCCGTTCAACTCCTTCTTCTCTGTCGATCTGAGGAACTCTTCCAGAGTGACGAGGCGATCTTTATTGCCGTCCACCTTTGAATGAAAGAACAGAAGAAACATCACCGCCAGTCTGTAACAGCCGTGTTAAACGTCTGACACTAAATGGTAGGAGGGCGAACAATAATAAAAAGGCAGACTCACGTTCCTCATGACGTGCTCTCTCATCCGCAGTCTCTCCTCCTCCATCTCCACCATATCATCCTCCTCATTATTTGGGTTGTACACCTTCTCCAGCTCAACACGGTAAAGGAACACAAATTTAAGACAAATTCACATCTGACTTAGTGTAAATGATTTACATTGCAGGTTATATATTGTAGATGTTTACAGACCTCAGTCAGGTCACTGAGAAATTCTTAGCAACACTCAAATGGAAAAAGCATTCTGATTGGCTGAATACTAATTGCACAATTTAAAAATGCTAAGCTATTGGTCAAATGCCTTCTTCAGAGCAATATTTCATAAGAGACAAATTAATATTCCACCTAGCAAAAAGGCTAGTCTGTAGTTATTTTATGACGTGTCACTTTCACAAGGACGAAATGACACTATCTACTCAAAAACACCAACCAAAAAATGTGCCATCCTACAAATGTACCATCCTCAAGAAAACATTAAACATTTTACAAATATTTCAGTCATAACAATACAGCCTTCTTACCTCCTTAGTGAAGAGAGCCTCCAGTTCTTGATCATCTAAAACACCATCGCCATTCGCATCTTAACAGTACAGAGAAGACATTCTTTACATTTCCCGTAGATTTAACTAGAATTTACCTAATAGCCAATTTTCATTTGGTCATAAACCCCACTCATCCATAATGACTATATGTATTATTAACAAACCATATTCTATGTAAATATATAGTGCGTAATTATGCACACACACACACGTGCTCGCTAGTATGACCTCTAGTCACAGAAAGTCATATGGAACCACTGTAAGGGCAGCCAAATGTGTGATCGCACCATGCAGTTTAAAGAAGGTTTTGGGGTTGAACTCCTGTGGGTCCAGCCCGTCCGTTTCTTCCCACACCTCTCGAAGTTGAGCAACACTACCCTGGGAGAAAGTGAGAAAGAAAAGACCTAAGATACATTTCCAGCACATCGTGCCATTTAATCCGACATCCCTACATGCCACTCTCCTCTTACCGGAGCGTTAATTTTCGGATGCTGTCGATGTTTCTCCTTCAGCTCCTGCAGTCTCTTCTCCTCTTTCTCCCTCTTCTCCTGGTCCAGACCCTTCAGGTACTCCCGTCTCTCGTGCTCCTTCAGCATCTCGTAGCGCTTGAATTCCTCGTGCCGTTCTGCATCATAGTTCTCCAGATCCTTGGTGGCCTGGGCGAACAATTGTTGAGACAAAGGTTAATAGCATTAAAGTATCTATATTTGACCATGTCTGCCACTAGATGTCACAGTAGAGCACCAACTCTCAGACCAAAACAAATGCTTTGTGGGCCACACACACACACACACACACACAGACACATACAAACACAAACATACACAAATACGCACCAGATGCATGGACCAATCTTAATTTACACTGTAAATGAAATCTGTGTGCTTGGCACAACACTATTTGGATAACCAGCGGTCCACATGCTAATACTGTATAATAAATAGGTAATCTGTTCATCTTTTTTTGCCATCTTACCGTAGAGATGAGAAGCTCCAGGTCTTTGGCTTCAAATGTGTTCTGGTTGTGGGGATCCAGATGCTCAAACTGCTTCAGTAGGGAGGCATGATCCATCTGTAGGCCTGTTATGATGGCCACAAAGGGTGTCCATTTAGAATGGTTAACTTTTGAACATCTACAGCGTTAAACAAACAGCTAGGCCTGTCACAATAACTCCTATATCAACTTATCATGCAATATAACGGACATGACCTCAGTTATGTTTATTAGTTGTATTTACATGCATATTGCTGACATAAGACAGTTAGCCATGTTGTCCTGCATCTGTGCTCTCGCCTGCTCGCAGGCATCGCTCCACACACACACACACACACACACGCACACACACACACGCACACACACACACACATGCAGATCAGACAGCAACATGTTAAAGAAGTGTTCCTCAAGGTTTTAATAGGCATTTTTCCAAATGACTGCATAATTCCAGCAAAGTTTTATTTTTAAAATTTAGCCAAGCAATGACATTTGTTTAACCAATCATAACTAGCAATATATGTCACAAACGAAGGCCTACAAACAGTGTTGTACTAATGGAATTTTGTGGAAATATGTTAATCTTTGTGGTGCAACGTTTTTATTTTAAATATATAGAGAGACCAATAATGATAACAATCCTTAAGGTAACTGTTAGAATGTCAGTAAAGTGGAGTGATACATGCATAATTAAAAATCACAGATTTAGACTGAATATCAGCAGCACTCATAGAATGGCACTTACTAAATGACTTGGTCACAACTGTTTTAACATTTGTATAACATTACACAAACAGCAGTACATGCTAACTTGATGAGGGAAGAACTGTGCTGGAGAACACTTACTCTGTGTGTTGGTGCTGTCCAGTTTGGCCTTGAGCAACATCCTCAGTCGCGATATTTCCTGCCTCTTCAGCTCGTCCAGACGAGTCCGCACATGGTGGCCCACCAAGTCCAACTCCTTACTGAGATGTCCATTCTGAAAGTGACAGAGTATGGGATACAATTTAATAATGTTATGTGGTTATATATACCGGTAGCCATAATGTAATTATCACACTAACCTTAATGTCCTCTGTGTTAGCTGTCTGGAGCTTCTCTCTGAAGTGAGGGTCTGTCTCCAAGACCTCAATCACCTCTCTAAGATACCTGTCATAGTACAAACCAGTATCCTATAACAAACAGAAGTGCAGGTTACAGGAGTGTAGCAGCAATATGGGTTTACACGTAATTTGAGAAGTTATATTACCATGTTCTCCTCCTGTTTTTGCTCTTCGACGGGTTGGGCTTCATTGGGAGTTCCATTGCGATCAATAGGAATTGACCAAACCCCAACACAGAGAGTCAGAAACAGCAGCCAGCGAGGATCCAAGTTCATCCTCCTTCGGTATTAGTATAGAATGAATGCAAACACTGTTCTTTAAAATGCAGTTTATCCTCTGAGACGCTGACTGATATGTATTATGTATTCAAGAAACAGCCGCGCCCCAATAATAAACAGCGTATATTCAGTGTAATAACACATGTAAACGTGTATGACACAGTATAGGAACTTGAGTTCCTATACTGTGTCAAATTACGCACAGATGTCGCAGATGCGAGACATCGTTTAAATGCTTTTGATATGACGCAGCACAAAAACAGAGGGCTTTACTGTAGCACGTATGACATGTATCGATTAATCTAAAACATGTAATTTGCGCAACGTTTATAATAAACACAATTCACATCACCACTCAAAAAGCCATAAGCAGTAAATTGTTGTTAATCTAACTGGATATCTTAAATACCGTTACCATTGATATGGTATTGATTCAATACTACATTAGCCATATAAAATGTGCAGGTCTCAAAAAACAATGTATATCTACAGAAAACGTACTCGTACAATGAGTTTAATCCTGTCCGTTCCCCAGTTCGTCGGTTCGTCTCAGGTCTCCTCCTTCAGATTGGTTTTTATGTCACTGACGTTGAATTCCCGTCGTCTGATTTTGACGTCATATGTATGAGACGCAAGTTATTCTTTATTAATGACAAATGTATTAAATGTTTTGTTTTATTCGTTTTTATTTTATTCTGAGGACTATGAATGCACGTTATCAAATTATTTAATTATTATATCTATATACATTATATCATAATTGTATACAACTAATATTATATTTTTTGGCCCTTGTCCTGTAGTAAGTAGGCTATATGGCTTCTTCATGTTTAATGTTTTTTTTAAGATACAACTGTAGACGTATCTATCTAGAAAACCAATTAAAACGTGCTTCATACATCATAGTCTTACAACAATTTTATTATAAAAGTTTGTATTTACTTTGAAAAATAGATATGTTGAATAGGCATTTGATTAAGTACACTGTAACAAGCACAAAGCCAGGGTGAAAACAAATAAATTAACAGCAATTGGACATGATAATAAATACAAATAAATAAATAGCATGCAACCAAACAGCACAATGACAACAGATAATTAAATATGGCACAGTTGCAAAAAATGTCATGAATAAATAAAGAATTAAATAAAGTCACAAATAAATTAACGATAACCCATTACAATAACTTCAAAATGCAACACATTGAGGTATTTTTATATCAGTTTGACTGATGAACATGAAAGATTCTGATTGAGTCACACTTTAAATCAAACACTGGTTTAAATTTTTAAAAATCAATCTCTCTCATATCCGTAGGAGTTGCTGCCCTCTCGTCCTCAACTTCTTCACCCTTTTCTATTGGTCTGTCCTGGAGCCCATTTCTCAGGCGCTGTCTGAGGGCATAATCTATCATCGCACTGTAGCACTGCAGCATTGTCTGTGGTGAAAGACATGCAGAATGTGAATAACATTTTTCTATTCAATCTGTGATCCTCAATGCATTATCATTACACCATGTTATGCTGCAGATAGACAAGTTAGCTAACTGTGAGGTAAAGGTTCTTACCACGTCTGTGTGGCATAATTCTGCCAGTGCTTCGCTCATGTGGGCCAAGTGGCCGGGCCCCTTGTAGCTCAGACCGCGCAGAGCAGAGTTCAGCGACGCCGCCGCAATAACAGACGCAGGGGCCCCCAGGAAACGCGAATCGCAGATGCACATGGTGACCAGCGTGTCGCTATGGCGACGCAAGGTGGGGAGGAGCTCGGCAGAGTCGACCTGGACATCGCTGCGCTCCCCCAGAGAGGCCAGGAAGTGAGGAAGGAAGTCTTGGGGAGTCACTGCCGCAGTGTCCCATCGGAGAGTGGCAAGGATGACTCTCTCCATCTCCTTGGGAGGGGGAGAAGAAAAAGCTAGAGTATAGCAGTACCATGTATACATCACGATATTGTTATAGCATTGCTCAACCTTGGTCCTGGAGTACCACTGCCCTGTATTAGATGTCTGCCTGACAGAATAAGTCAACATGCTAAAAAACATTATTTAAAAAATACATTGTACCAGCATGGTAACGGCAAATCTGTCAACTAACAAAGTCTCGGCCATCTAAGACCCAATCGGACCATTTGACCCGCTGATCCACCATCAACGGGACCGCCATTTGACCAGCGAGGGGTCAGGGCACTCACCCTGAGGTTGGAGGCCGTGAAGCTGTAGTCAGCGGCAACGCAGAGCGCGTCGGCCCGGAGGTTCTCGCACTCGCTCAGCTTGGAGGCGACGAGAACACAGGCAGCCACCAGGCAGTAGGGGGCCGCAGGCAGGGCCAGCGAGGCCGACAGGAAGCGGTCCAGGAGGGAGACAGACAGGGGGAACACCGCCTCATCACAGCCACACTCAGTGCACACCTGGTGGGGTTGGAGGAGGGGAAGGTTAAGGGTCAGGCTGTGATCATGTGTTACGTGTCACAGTCTGCTGTGTGCCCCCGTCTGTCTGTCTTGTGTCTGTCTGTTTCCCTGTGTGTTCTGTTATGGTCTGCTGTGTGCCCCCGTCTGTCTTGTGTCTGTCTGTTTCCCTGTGTGTTCTGTTATGGTCTGCTGTGTGCCCCCGTCTGTCTTGTGTCTGTCTGTTTCCCTGTGTGTTCTGTTATGGTCTGCTGTGTGCTCCAGTCTGTCTGTATTGTGTCTGTCTGTTTTCCTGTGTTTTCTGTTTCCCCAGCCTGTGTGTTATGATAAAAATAATGTATTTTAAAAATTTTATTTTGGGCGCCTTTCTAAATACTCAAGGACATCTTACGTAGCAAATACATAGATAGAAAACAGTTGGCTGAAATATACATACTATAGAAATAAATATTTATTCTGAGAAATATTTACAAAATAAACAAAACTAAATAAAATAAAATAAACCAGTTATCTGGTTAATTGGTTTGACCAGTTCCTTGTTGTCGCGTTCGGTTATTTGAGCCCTTGTTTTCCTTCGTCTTGGTTGGAAAATTCGTGTGAGTTCATTTCTGTCGAACCTTAAATAAAACAAACTTTAAAAAAATAAACCTTGATAACTGTCGTGCGTTTATGACCTACTGTCCCTCACTGGCTTGACATTGTGTCTCAGCAGTGGGTAGAGCAGAGCGACAGGTGATTAAAAATAACTTACTAAAAACCCAGCTAATTTCTGACCAAGTGTGGAGGTGTCCCTGAGCAAGACACCTAACCATAACTGCTCCTGGTGGTTAGATTGTGCCTTGCATGGCTGACACCACCATGTGTGTGTGAATGGGTAGATGTGTGAATGTATAGTGTACAGTGCTCTGAGTGGCCAGAAGATATGAAACACGCTGTATAAATACATATAGTTTAGCAATTAACAGGGTGCCCAAAACAAGACATTTCATACCTCCAGGGCCCACTTGGCCAGCTCCTCCCTGCGCTCCGGGTCCCGCTGGATCAGGGTGATGTAGAGGACCGAGGGGATGTATCGCTCCTCCACCTGCAGCAGCCGCTGGATGACGCGGTGCCCGGACACCGTGGGGTCCCAGGGGGCCCGAAGCTGGGCCGGGCACCTGGGGCCTTGGGACACATTCGTGTTCCCGGACAGAACCCGATCCTCCGCCTCTTCGCACCACAGAGACACAGACATGCCTCGCCAACAAACAAACACACACACACACAAACCAACACACGCACACCGCTAGGTAGGAAATGAGGTGCGTTCCTATAGCCAACTGCGACGCGCCAATCGCACCACGCAGTACAACCTCCCCTTAGTCCTTGTAAGTTCTTGCGTGTGCGTCGTCCTCCACAGCTCCACTATCTAACCCCTCAACAGTTTTTTATCTGTGTTTTATACCCCAGCCGAGCGAGAGAAAGACAGAGAGAGATAGAGGGCGTGTCTCCTAGGAGTAGAGGGCTTTAAAACCACACACACAGACACACACACACACCCCTCGAAAGGGGCGTCAACGTATGCCAGCGCTAGAAAATAATACGACGGCAACAATGCAGCCCGAGGGCAACAATCGCGCCAACAGGTGGGGAGAGGGAGACCGGGAGATGGGGAGGCAGGGAGGGGGAAGCTAGGAGGAGCAGACAAGGGAGGGAGTGTCCCGCAGGGGACAGGGTGACAGCTTGCCTGCGACGGTGAAAGGGAGACGGGCTGGGTGACTGGCAATGGGAGAGAAAAAGGTCATCACCAGCCTCTGACAATGGGAAATACAAAAGAATACGGCCGCTTGTTTACGAGGTGGAAACCCAAGAAAAGGATTTATGCTTTAGTGAAGCGATAATAAAAGATAAGATAGCTGGTGAAAACGTATGAAAACAAGCACACTGTACACTGTGTGTTTGTCAACACTGCAGCTACAACGCTATGCAACACGACAGTACTCTAATGGTATGACAAAAGGTTGTGGGTTTGATGCCCAGAATAGACCTACGTACTGTACCTGTGGCAACATTGAGTAAGATGCCTAAATGTATCTCCTCTAATGTTACACTTCCCTCACTAAATGGGCATTATGCAGTGATGTCAAAAGATCTAAATGAGGAGACAGCTTTGGTTGTTAAATCATTCCTCAAAAACAAACATACAGTAATAACTATGATGTACATATTTACAGTATAACGAATCTCCTATCTCCGATATTCACAATATAAACCAAAGTTGATTAACCAAGTATAATGTACTAATAACCTAGATGCCAATTATTTCACTTTGAATGAATCATGTGCAAACAAAAAAGATGATTTCATTCATTTTTTGTGAAAGACAAAAACAAACAGAAATTGCTAGCATTAGCGGGAATTAAGATTACAGCAGCACTTCAAAAGCAAACTGTCTCTTTAATAATGATTACTATAAAGTTTTGGCACAGCTCGCTCTCTCTCGTGCCTCTCTATTCTCTGAAGAATCTCATTGTCAAAGCAACCTGTGTCCTGTCAACCTACCCCCCCATCTCAGTTTCCCTCTCAGCCCCCCTCCTCCCACCCCAACGCACACCATGTGCCTGTAGCAATCTGCTCGCCCTGTTTAAAGAGCAGTGAATCCAGCGGGCAGGAGCAGGCACGGTATGTGCAACAGACAGTGGCGCAGGGCAGGGTCAATGAGTCGTATTGTCTCCCCTTACAAATCTGTGTCAGACAACAGCTCCCTGGCCTCCTGGCTGCATTCATCAGGTATTCATCGGGTATACGGACACACTTTCACGCACCCCTCATGGGAGCCCTCTGACGGTCACAATAGGGTCACACTTACCAGCGGGGAATACAGATTGGATACGACACGGTCGTTACAGGTGGCATTCGTTTCGCACGTTACGTTTTCATTGCCAGTTAATGGTTTAAGTAGGGAGCTGCAGGGCTCCTAAAGAGTGTAATAGAGTTTTGCCTTTGTATTAAAATACTGTATTACAACTACAATTTTATTCAGTTGTTTAAATTACTTAAATAGGGAACAAATGGAAAAGACTATTTAAAACCACTTCATCCCTAGCTTTTTTTGTTTTTCAACTTTTTAGTTGAGTTTTTTCTCTTTTAGTGGATGTGCAGCATGTCTATGTTGCTTTATTTTTAGAACACTTTTTTTTCATGTGTTTAGCGACGGGTGCTAAAGTACCCCCCTTCGGCGGGTACTTTAGGGATGTACAGGTTAAGTGTTTGCCAAACCCACACACGGTTGCCTTTTCACCATTTTAAAAGCGTAAAGCCTAGTTCCATACCGTACCTGAAGATAAGATAGATGTTAGTTTAGGTAATAACCAGTTATTTATCAGAATAAGTTATCTGTTAAAACAGAAGTTTTCTCAAATTGCAAATTATCTTACCAGGCTGGGGTAGATGCTCTCAGGAAAGCAAGTTGCATTGATTTATATTGTGGATTAACTAGTAATTTATGCACAATTCTAATATTCAGATGTGACACTATGTCTCTGCAATTAGTGAACACTATATTTGCATAGACTATACTAATTGTATTTTCTACCCACATTGATAATTATCTGTTCTCCATAGATGCAGAGTTATGTATCCATATAAATAATAAACACAGTGAGTGTAATCTTGTCTATGGGTGTTGTACCACCTATTAACATAGGGAGTCAGAGAGTAGCAACAGCTAATAGATATAATTGAGAGAATTACATGCTTACATTTTAATAACCTTAACTCAGACATGGTCTAAATCCAAATCCAAAGCCAAACCAAAACAAAAGACATTCTACAGGCACATAATCCACTACCGATAAAAGCTTTCTAACACAGAATAATGACATGAGACCATAATCCTGTAACACTCGGCCGATTGTAGCATTAGTGAGAGAAAATGGGGTTTAAAGCTGTTGAGAGGGCCCTCCACCATCAAGTGTGCTTTGAGCCTCTCTGAAAGCAGATTGAGTTTGAATGTAAAACTAAGTAAGTTTGACTCTGCCAGTCAAGTGAGGTCAGGTCACCAGGAGAGAGGGGAGAGGGGCGTGGCTATGCGACACAGCGTGACAGATCGTCGGCCTGTTTAAGTGCCCTGCTAAATTCATACATCGCAGCTGTATTCAAAAGAACACAGGGCCAAGGGAGTCAGCGAGAGGGACAAGCCATAGAAAAGTCCAGCGGGTCCTGTGAAAGGGGTGTGGATCTCTCCGCCCCTCATTTTCCAGTTCATTTCACAGGACAGTGGAGAACAGAGATCGCATTTTCTCCAGCCTTTCACTTTACTGACACCTGCTAGTCCAGTGTGGAGGGTGGCAAAGTTCAACCAGTTCACAAGTTAAGGCATGATGTAAACTGAACTGACACATATGCTACACTTTAAACAAGCTAGGGAAACTGAGGTTTCTGAGTGTGGCTGGGACCTGGACTTGCTCTTTGGCATCTGCTGCTCAAATTATAGTTTGATTAAAAATGCCTTATTTAGCTCTTAAAGTGATATGGAACTCAATTGTATCCTTATAAGTCTGTTCTTTCCACCCTTAGTAGGCTATGAAACATCAGTTATACCGTTTATATAAAAACATTGAACAACTATATTTTCCAGATTAATGTAAGAAAATGTCAGTCATTAGTAAATATGTTGATCGGCCTGGCAGACACATCAGAATATGTTTTTGAGAAACAAACAAAATAAATGTTTCCCTTATTAGCAGTGCAAATTAAAAACTTTTTTATGCAGTCCAGCTTGTGGACTCTGTCAGGAAACCAATTCAGTGTTAATTTTCTTAAATTTTTCGAATTTCAGTAAAGGTCTGTTTGTAAAAAGAATGCTAATTTTAAGGCTAGAAAAGTTAAGGTCTGCAGAGCTTTTTAAGTAATAAATACTTTTATTTTTAATGCATATAAATAATATGATGATATTATATATAGTACAATTCAAACATGTATTCCCTAATAGTTATAGATAGAAAAGTTACATCATATTATAATGACAAACCTTACAATTTTGTCAAACTGCATGTCAAATCTGTAAGTCATGCAAAATTTGCATAGGACTGGAATGTTATTTTACAGCTTTACACTATTAACACAATGTTAGTGAATTATTAATTCAATTATTAATCTCTTTTGAGTGGCAAGGGACAACACAACAAATTACTATGGATGGACTATAATAAAATACATATAATAAAATAGAAGCATTCCACCATTGGATGCAACCAATAAAGTGACAGCAAAGTCAGGAATTGATGTAAACCAATTAGAAATCGCTTCAATAACAAAGACAGGAGAGCAGAACTGAACAGTCAAGAAACAAAAGAAAACACTGCAAAAGCAACATACATTCAGGAACATATATTTTAGACTCTCCTCTCGTTTGACACTGCCCCCTGCTTGCTACTGACATAATAACACCATTGACATCCTTTTACATGTCACTGCTCAAAACAGCATACTCCATTCCCCTTACGGGAGACGCCTTCCCAGGCCATATCCATGCATATTATGTACAAGTCTATAGATATTTCATACAGTACATGTCTGATATCTAATGAATCGCTTGTGTAGTCTCACAGTTTAGGGGTAGGTGGGGGGAGGACGCGATGTTGCGGCCCAAGCCGTGCATGCTGGGTAGGCATGCGAAGCCACCTCGGCCTGTGACTCGGCCAGGAGACGTTGTGTCTCATGGGGCTCCGAGTCCGGGCTCACCTCCTCTGAGCTGGTGACCGGGAGACCCATAACCGCCTTGACCTTGACTGGCAGTTCCTGGAAAGAGAAGCAGGAAATAGACACAAAATAAAATTAAGTGTGTATTTTAAAAGGTAGATTCCTTGATTGCGTTGGAGCGCCCCCAAGGGGTGTACCTACAAAGGCAGGGTTAGTCATTCTCGAGAAGGCTTGCTAGCTTTGAGCTCAAATCAAAACAAACTCACAGAAGCTCCGCCCCACACATTGTGAAGCCAAGCGCCATTGTTGTTGTTGTGAGCGGTGTTCGCCACTTTAGGGATATGTAGTACAGGATTATTTTCCAACACACACAGAGAGCGGTAAGATAGCAAAATGCACAGAGATATTTGGTGAATTTGACAAGAAGTTTAGCTTACTGTATCTGACTATACCTTTAAAACCAAATTTTCTGCCCAAGCTCACTATATGTATTTTCAAATACAACTGTCCATGAGAGTGTAGGTGGGGAGGGGTTGAGAACGATGCAAGCCTAACGGCCAGGCTACATCGTCCGCGTAGCGTAGGCGGAGCGTATGCTGCAACACTACACTTCCATATTAATTAATGGAACCGGCTACACTTGCCGTGAGAGCAGCACATAAGTGGAGCTTTTACGCTGCGGAGAAGCGTAAAAATAGAACAGTCTTCTATTTCGTTTTTTTACGCGAGGTGTAGGCCGAACTTTAAATAGAAAATGGGTCATCAAATTGCTGTATTTTAAAATAAATGCCGGTCTCTCCCCACCTCTTTATTTGTCCCCCTGAACATCTGATACAAATAAAGGTTCCTCCCCGTATCGATTTTGCCACTAGGCTACAAAGTAACAGTCGACCGGGCGTCTACCAGCTGGCAGTTGGAGTGCAAAAGCGGAAGACGAATGGCCGTGTCCGAATTCTGTAGTTAGCTGTAGCTATCCTAGAATATTTGTGCAGCAGGTGTATCCTACATTACGTTGCACGTAAGCTCCGTCTACGCTACGCAGCCGATGCAGCCTCGCCGTAAGTTTGTGGAGGACAAAATCAAGGAGCCCACCTTTAAGTTTCATTCTTGTATGTTTTACTAATAATAAACGTGCTGCTGTCAATGCGTTTTTCCCGTTGTTACAATTTGCATTACGTTAGAGCTACAAAAATGGCGCCCATCTGGTCAACAGCATTGAAACTTGTCTTCTGGTTGTGGGGTGTTGGGGTCTAGCACTGATTTACACTCTTTACCAATCTGTAGTCTCTGTCTGTGTAACCTCACTCCCCACAATAAAGTAGAGATTTTTACCAAAAGCAATGTAGATTAATGTTAAACTGCATCTTTAAAAGTTATGTGTCAGGCCTGCACTACATAATCCCCACACCATGGCCTACCTTGCACTGGACCAGCTGTAGATAGATGCTTTCTGCTCCACGTAGCACTGTCTGCAAGTCCAGCTTCATTGTCAGTTCATTGATGTGCTGTGAATGAGCAATGTGATCAACAGTTAGTGTTGAAGAGATCAGTGTCCAAATGCACAACCAGTGACGCACTCACACAAACCTTCAGTATAGTGTTGAAATCGTGGTCTGACCCGATCAGCTCCCCTCTTTGGGATTCTAGAATGGAGCAAGCTAGTAGAAGGTGGAAGTTCTCGCAGGGTAAGCTGGTCCACATAACCTGTGTTGGAATAAATATTGAATTTCTGTATGTTAAACTAAACTCATGTAATGTAGAGCTACATTAGTCGGCAGTCAGTGGACAGGCAGAAAATGTTGCTATCGAAGATTAGATAACTGCTATAAATAAAAAACAAGCTGACACACATTAAAATACCAACATTACACATACAAAATAAAATACAGTAAATATCTACTAATGATGACTTAATGTATTGATGTAAACTTACAGATATCTACTTTATTAATCAGTTGATTATTATTATTTTCAGTACTGTAGTTTAGGTCTTTCACAAGGTGCGTAGCAGCTGACAGAGTATATCTCTATTAACATATATTTGCATATCGACATACAGAATCTGTAGGCAGCAATATAAGATATTGGTACCAGGTGTGTCTTGGTTTCCGTTTGTAGTATAGTTGTAGTCCGAGTACTATTGACCAATCACATCCGTGTAGAGAGCAAATGAGGTGGAACTAACTGCAATCTGATCTCGGAAAAAAACGGCTATGGTCTGATGACACTCCATCCATCCATCTTCTCCCGCTTATCCGAAGTCGGGTCGCGGGGGCAGCAGCTTCAGTAAGGGACCCCAAACTTC
>JAODUH010064119.1:0-17256 GCA_027564835.1 Typhlichthys subterraneus
ATATTTGTTTTTTTTTTTTTTTATATTTTTAAATTTTTTTTTATTTAATTTTATTATCTCTCTCTCTCTCTCTCTCTCTCTCTCTCTCTCTCTCTCTCTCTCTCTCTCTCTCTCTCTCATCGTCCGTCGGGTCGCATAGTTTGGCCTTCTGGCCTCCTGTTCTAATTGGACCTGAGTTTCACTTCAGTCTGTCCAGACCCAAGCCATCGTCATGTTGTATATTGTATGGTCTAATTTGCATAGATCAGATGAATACTAATAGAGATGAACTGTCTTAATGACCGTTAACTGTGGTTCCTGTGGATGTTGATGTTAAAAGTCCTTCAGACTGCAGTAATGAGAAGGATTGAGACCTAACTCCTGTCTTGTCCAGGTGGCTGATGATGGATATGGAGTGTCCTACATCATCTTGGGAGAGAATCACATCAACTTCCACATCTCCAGCAAGCACTCGAGTCCAGAAACCGTAAGTTATTTAGCGAGGACGTACAGTAAAGCCTCTTTGGGGAAACCCAGTGCTTTTGTGATCATCTCTGACAGAGCCTATCATTACAATGATAAAGGATTGTCTCTGAAGAATCTGACAGACCAACAGTCTTGTTGCATTTCCTCATCACTGTACACCTTGTAAAAAAACAACTGCCACTGTCTCACGTAGGGATGGGACGATAAACGATATTGTGTTTATAACAATAAAAATACTGTCCATTATTGTGATAATCTTGAATATCCTCACATCAGTATGAATGTTTTCACAGGTGATAAAATCTGTCAAGCTCCCTTGTACAGTCCATCTGTATTGATTTCCTTATTGATTTATTACCCTGCATCTTTCCAGTCGATCACCACCATGGCTGAAGGCTCGCCCATCGTACACATAAAAAAGATAAATCGGATTTGTTGAAATACTGGTTTCAAAACAAAAAGAATCACACACAAAACATACAGTGTGTCATTATAATACAAATGTTTGTTTCTTAACTAAAGTTGAGATAAAGTGATTCCAGTATGTTTTAGTGCCATTTTAAGAGTTTAATAATAATATTATAATTAATAATAATTCCAATAATATCGTCTATCGCAATTATTCTGACCAGGATAATCGAAATATAAATTTTTCATATCGTCCCATGCCTATTCTCACGAATGTTGATGTGAATCAATATCAACACACACACACACTTATCATCAAATAGTCTGTTTCCAATGATCTGTTTGACCCCTGACCTTCAACCTCTTCTGGTCTGGTCTCCTTGCAGGACTCCCACAGGTTCGGGACCAACATCAGACAGGCCATGCTCGACCTGCTTGCCCTCTTCCAGCTCGAAAAGAAGGCCAAGTGAGCGCCTGTCGCCCCCTTGTGGAAACGGCGTGTTTCAACAATATGTTTGTTCACGAATTTTGTACAGTAAAAAAAAAAAGAAAATGTATGGTTTAATTTGTTAACGTTAAGCGACGACGGCGGTGAAGCGAGCAGGGAAGTGCGTGGGCCGTTGTGTGTGTGTCTGTGACGTAGAGGTTGAGGTGCGAGGCGAGCTTCCAGTAGCATCCACATAGAACGCGTCGCTGCGGGACTGTTTGACCCGGTGCCTTAGTTACCCACTGATGTGAAGGGGCGGGCAACATGACCTATGACCTCCACTTTTAGTGTTGTGCAGGGTTATGATCAAACTTGTTAATTAACACACCATGTTTGCCATTGTCCATCAGGTTTTCCATTCAAGGTTGAGAATGTTGCTTTGTCCCGTGTTCAACGTGTGGTGATCACAAACGGCAGTGAGGGGGGTGGAGTCAAGGACGCCGTCGAATTGCTCTCTGCGGTTGCAGTTCATTTGAGAATCACCAGTTCTAATTCACCCGGTTTGAATCGCACCTGTCCTGTAGGAAATAGGAGTGGCACACCTGAACAAAAACTCTTAGTTTAGTTTTAATACTATGTGGAAACGTGTTGAATAATGTCGGTTAGTTATCGGTTTCCAGACGATTAGTTCTCAGTTGCCCGTCATTTCCTTTTGTACAGTTTGTTGGTCGTTTTAGCTGCTGTTTTACGAAGTAGAATCAAAAGCGAATCGTTTTTTTTTTATTGGTTTATTTTGTTTCCACACTCAGGTTGAATTAACTTGGCCTAGTATTCTACAGTGCTTGCTTTAACATTGCAAGAGTTATTCTATGTACAGATCTGTCTTTACCTGTTGGCATGTACATTGGCTAGTGTGCATGAGACTTGATTTTGTGGTATAATGCCCATTGACACAAATAGCCGTCTCGTAGCGTAGCCTGTGGACGCAAGGCTATTAGCTAGGCAGGCTATGTTATGTTTTGAGGGCTAATATCATTTGCACAGTGAGTGGATTTAGATAATGACCAGTGACCTCTTGCTTTGTTCTGTGGATGGGTTTAATGCACTGTGGATGAGCTTTGCATCTCCATGTCAGTTTCAAACTAAACCCCAGTTTTGCCAGTATAAAAGCACTCGGTCTGTTTTACTGTTACTGTTGTTGCTCGTGGAACAAGGTGCTTACTGTGCCACCGTTCAGTTGTGTTCATAGAGTCTCGTTTATCAGGCCCGGCACTAGAGTGCGCATCATGTGTGAACTACACTGGGGCAATACAGATTATTATTATTACTATTCACCAGTGAACTGATGTATAACATGCATATGTCATTCATATGCAGCCTTGGAAGAGCACTATGTTGAGTTAAATTATTCCTGATTGAAGATTTAAGGCAGACAAAACAACCGTATAATTTCTTTGTTTTATTATTGCAGACTCGGACATTGATATGTGGTAGTTGTGTACCTGTATCTATGCTTTGCTGCATGGTTTTGAGGTTGCATATTAATTTAAGGATACCAAAACCATTTTAACACAATAAAAGTGAATGTAAACAGTCGTAATGGGTTGTGTAATGTTGCTTCTATGATGTTATAGAGAACGGGTGTACAAACACAGCAAAAGTAATTCCTCAACTGAAGGAGGAGATTTAAGGGTGATTTTGAAAGTCGAGACTAGGCGCTAATTCTGTTTGGTGTTTTATGTATTTCAAATGATTTACCCCAACTGCCTCACTGAAATAAACGAGATATTGCGGTCACACATAAGGTGTGGTTTGAAGAAACAATGTCTACACAATGTTAGTGTTATTCAACAGGCAGGGCTGTGTTCTAACCATCAAACTCTATTTAACAGTTCTTGTTAGTAGGCCTTTGGTAAATAAACTACGTTTATATAGCACTAATCTACCACTAAAGCCACTCAAAGCGCCGGACAGGATTGCCACGCAGTCAGACATGCAAGGCGCCATCCATTCATCGGGGGCAGGTATGGTTAAGTGTCTTACTCAGGGACACTTCAATACTCAAACCAGGAGGTAGCGGGGTTCAAACCATCAACTTCTCAATCACCTGACGCATGCTGTCTCACTGCCACCCTACATAGACCAGTTAGTCAAGTGGCTCAAGCCCTCAGTGTTGTGTTACAGTTGGCAGATCGTTAGATGCACACAGCGGGAACACTAACTGACAAACCGGTTCACACCAGCTGAGATAAGAACTGCATCCACCGGCTCCTGAAAGGTGTTTTCTATTGGATCACCAACACACTGGTTGGCTGGTAGTCATGCTAGCATGCCATCAGCCAGTCCCGCATATAAGATAAGATTAGATAGAACTTGGGTATTAACCATTTCTGGATATTTGTTCTTGGCTTCACAAGATTCCACATAATATACGTTATATCATAACATTATTTTTACTTTTCAGGAGTTCCAGCTCAAAGTTCCGTACAGTGCAATGGAGGGATTTCATTTGCATGTGATAAAATACCCAAAAGAAAAATGCATGCAAAAAAAAAGTGTGGAAAAACAGAATAAAATATTAATATAATTGCCAAAAATAGATAAAACGGTATGTATGCTATGACAAGGAATAAGAAACAAGTGAATATTTGTTTTTATCCTTCAAGCTGGTATACGTATGTACTGTTTGTATTTGTGTACATACATAAGACGGAACACTGTGTACCACCACTCATACGAAGGTCTGACGTGTCAGCGGTTTTGCTTGATCAAGTTCAAATGTCAACAGGCTTCTTTAGGATAGCTGACTCCACCTTTAAACCACAATGAAGCTCTTGTTTCCCCCCAGGGAACTGGAGTGCTCTGAGATTTGGTTAGAGATGCATTCCCATCATTCTTTGGTCTGGGTCAGCTATGAGAATAAGACCCTCCCCCCCACCTCCTTCCAGACCAGTGTTGTCTCTATACTGGGGGGGGGGGGGGGCTAGGTGGACGAGGAGCCAATTCCCCACAGCATTCCTGGGAACGTTCCCCAGAGCTTGTCCTCTTGTTCGCCACACAGAACTTCAATATGGCTCCAACACACACACACACACACACAACTTCAATATGGCTCCAACACACACACACACAACTTCAATATGGCTCCAACACACACACACAACTTCAATATGGCTCCAACACACACACACACAACTTCAATATGGCTCCAACACACACACACACAACCAATATGGCTCCAACACACACACACACACAACTTAAATATGGCTCCAACACACACACACACAACTTCAATATGGCTCCAACACACACACACAATTTCAATATGGCTCCAACATACACACACACACACAACTTCAATATGGCTCCAACACACACACACACACCTTCACGCATACATCCACATACAGGCACACATTCACACGTGCACACATACACACACACGCATACACACAGTGGTACCATGTGCTCCTTAGCAAAGCTTATGTTTCCCGGCTGCATTCCTGATCCCTGCTTGCTCCACTGGCTCTGGGAAGCCATCCTTCGGCCGCCTGATGGCATTACCGTATCGCTTCCACAGTAGCCCGGGTATTGCTCCAATGTTTCCTTTACTGTGCACGGAAAACCACACCGTGTGTGTGTGTCACTGACTTGCATCACGTCAACTGACACACACACACACACACACACACTGTGTGTAGGTAGCCTACACGCACACGTCATTGAGCATGCAGGTGAATTGGAACAGGTTTTCCAGCGGCTCGGCCTTCAGTACAGCAAGCCGTTTACACTGCGTCTAATTGGCAGGGTGGAAAACCCATTCAGTGTTCAGAGGGCAGGACGCTGAAACTCAAAACCTTGACTTGCAGTTTCTAAAAGTAGCCCGCGGGAGAGCTCGGCAGCCCTCGCTTGTCACCAGTTTGATTCACGACACCTTACTCCAGAAAACCTTCAAAGAACACGGGGGGGGGGGCGCTATAGGGGCTGCTCATTCAGACGGAGGACCGTTCTCGCTTTGACCTGCGCCACTTGTGGCAGGCTGTACATCACATTACAGGTGGAGTCAGTCATTAACAGAGAACGCTTGTTGATATTTTAACTCGATCACAACAAAAACACCTCTTCTTTCAGGGTCATAGGGTGCTCCCTCAGAAGCTCCGCCCCTTCAGGGTTACAGGGTGCTCCCTCAGAGGCTCCGCCCCCCTGGCACATTGGTAACGCCTTGCCAAGGCTGGGATGGTGTTGTGTGGTGCGGTCTGCACCACTTTGTGTTCCCATACACAGAGCAAGGGTTGTGTAGAAACACCTGAATATTATTTCTGCACACAGATGGGAGAGGTAGCGGACCATGAGGAGATATTTGATGAATTTTACTAAATGTGGATTTGCTTATAATCACTGAATTCACCTTTAATTAATTGCAGTCTACATCCAGAGTTGAGTTTATCTTCTGCCTTGTAGATGTCCTCCTTGACATTTCCAGGATTTAGACCAGTAGGTAAGTGATCTAAATCACCTCACTTCATCTGTTATCTGTCCCCTTGATATTACCCAGCATGCATCAGCCTCTCCTGCTAACTCTCTCTTTCAGACCTAGCAAGCAGCGAGGCGATGCTTGGCTCTACTGTGTGTAAGACCAAATCAAACACACACACACACACAGCGCCTGCTAGCTCACGTGCACTAACACACACACACAGGGCCTGCTAGGTCACGTGCACTAACACGTACACGCAGGGCCTGCTACGTCACGTGCACTAACACACACACACAGGGCCTGCTAGGTCACGTGCTCTAACACGCACACGCAGGGCCTGCTAGCTCACGTGCACTAACACACACACGCAGGGCCTGCTAGGTCATGTGCCCTAACGCACACACAGGGCCTGCTAGCTCACGTGCTCTAACACGCGCACGCAGGGCCTGCTAGCTCACGTGCACTAACGCACACACGGCCTGCTAGCTCACGTGCTCTAACACGCGCACGCAGGGCCTGCTAGGTCAAGTGCACTAACACGCACACGCAGGGCCTGCTAGGTCACGTGCACTAACACGCACACGCAGGGCCTGCTAGCTCACGTGCACTAACACACACACACAGGGCCTGCTAGCTCACGTGCACTAACACGCGCACGCAGGGCCTGCTAGGTCACGTGCACTAACACACACACACAGGGCCTGCTAGGTCACGTGCAGTAACACGCGCACGCAGGGCCTGCTAGCTCACGTGCACTAACACACACACACAGGGCCTGCTAGCTCACGTGCACTAACATGCACATGCTGCTAGCCTGGCTGTGTGGTCTCATTCTACATGTAAATAACTGGCTTCTGATACGTGTAATAAACAAAGTACCTTCAGCGTTTGAGAAAGGGCAGGGGTGTAAAAGGAGAGCAAGGAAGCGCTTCGCCAGCGGCTATAAATAGCTTTTATTAGGTTTAAGTGGAATTAGTGTTGATGGCTATGGGCAGCAGACCTACAGATACAGTATGTGCTCTCTCACACACACACACACACACACATGGAGAGGAGGCACGGGGATCTCAGCAGGGTGCAACCCCTGACTGACCAATGGGTTCATACGCATAACCGCCCTAAATACTGCATGGCCTATTCACCAGCACAACCACAATGCATTACTGCATCCTAAAACAGCTGCGGTGTGCCGTGCGGGTCAAAACGTTACCTGGATACCTGGCAGGCCTTTAATTAACCTTACAAACATGTTTGACGTTAAACCCTGAGAGCTACATTTGAGTAAGGGTAGGCCTACCTAAAGAACAAATGAAGACATATAATTGTTCATGTGTTAAGTAGTTACCTCAAGTGGAAGTGCAGTAAGAAAATGTAAACTTTATTGTGACTTTGTCAATTGCAGTTTCTCTGATTTTACAGAAGAGAAAGACAAATAATGGCACAGTCATTGTAATATGAACATTGCTGACACCGCAATATTTCAGACAGCATTGGTTGTCCAGAGTCAGGAGCGTGACACAGAGGAGGAAGGAATCAAAACACAGGAGCTTCTGCGTTATAATCGAACACTGCGCTCAACAAGTGGAACTTAACGTAGAAGGCTCTGTAATCACAGTTTGTCCATGCTAGGCTACGTTGAGCTGTGGGAGAGGTTTAAGACAACATGTTCACAATACACTGCTCCACTAAGACTGTTGGTGACCTGAGAGTTTCAGTAGATACAGTACCTTGTTAGACCAACGTTATACAAAAAGTCATCCTTTACTTTCTGGCTCTTCCATTGGGGACTAAATATGTGGAGGTTGCAATGGCGATTAAGAAAACAAAGAAAAACACATCACTAATACACATTCATTAACAGCGTTAATGGATAATAGGAGCAATACTGTAATTCAAAATCTCTTTAATGACCAGATTACACATTAATGTTAATGTCAACGTTGATTCCAAAATCCCATGTCCGTTCCTGCTGATTCACATCTAAAGGACTCATCTCAATATCAAGCGGAACATACGACAGACATCTAACTTAAACTGAATTCCGGACAAACGTAATGTTCCGTTATTTCCGTAATGATCATTTCTTTAGAAAGTGAGGTTCAAACTCTGGGAAATTAACTCAAACAGTCACATAAAAGTGCATACAAAAATCAGCATTTCATTATTACACTCTTCCTACTATCTAAACAAACCTACAAAGGCACCTGTGACTTTAAACATGGCATGTTAGATAATTAGCTTTATTCAATTAATTTCTATAAAACTAAAGCATGCCTGACAAGATACCCAATCTAAATCTTCTTCCCCACGCTTCCCCACTCGTCACCAACCTGGCTTACGTTAGGGCCTCTAACGGAGCGACACTTCAGATGGACGTGGTAAACAGCCTCTTAAAAGCAGTCGCACCAGTGGGCCAATAAGAGCGTAGCATCTAACTCGTACACAGACAGCTAGCTTGCTCTGGCATGTTCTTGTGACGTTGGCTTGGCCTACAGTAGCCACGCCAGGTGTATTAGAGGCAAATCATTGTCTTTCATTCTAAGTATATAAGTGGGTTGAATATTGTTAAGTGCTTAGGGGTGTAAGGATGTGTCTAAGGAGGTGTTTAAACTAACGAATAGTAGCTTGAGGTACGTTCAACATAACATCACCAGCACCCGCGGCCCAATAAGTTCAAGTAAAACACATTTTAGGGTTCAGTCTTCTCGTGTACGATGTCCGGAAGCATTTCCATTCAATGAGCATATCTGCCATAAAAACAAAAATGTTCCAGAAATCTTCCTCTGAGCTTTTTTTTTTGTCTTCATTTGGTCGTCTTGAGCGATTTTTAGATTCCTTCTCGTCGTTTTCATCTTAAGCAAACAAGAGCTAGCTTTGTTCCACCTCATCCAGAAAGCGAGCAACAGCTAAACATTAAAAGATTGTAGAAATGTAGTTGATCTACTGTTTGTAAAACGCACAGATTGCTCTGGAAATTACATACGGGGAAAAAAGAAAACATGAAAAAGTCCAGAAAAATCAGCAAAGAGGTAAAATCTGATTGTTTAAAAAATGTAAAACTGTAAAGTGCACGTATAAAAAGGTCTAGTAATCTAAATCTAATCTCAAGATGGCGGTCTCGAGACACGGCTAATGGTCTTTTGTGGAAAAGTGCAAGTTAAGAACAGCACGGATATTTAGAAAAGAAGGAGAATAAGATTCAAAACAGTATGAGGGCTCATGGAGAGTCATGTGACACAGGTCCTGTGTAGCAAGATGGCTGCCTAATCCTCCAGAGCCGTGGAGAGTCACGTGACTCAGGTCCGGCGCACGAAGACGGCCACGTCCTCCAGCGCCACGGGGTAGTTCTCCAGCAGTGTCCCTCCGTCAAACACCTGGGCGTCGTCACGAGCGTCCTGCCACTGGAAGCCACCGTCTGGCAGGTATATGTCCCGCCGCACCGCCCCCCGCTCCACCACTGGCGCCACCAGCACCTGGGAAGTCAGCCATCGTCGCGGTTACGTTACACCACAACTTACGCTACGCTACACATTACTACACTGTTGCCACAGGGTTAGCTTGGTTAACTCAGATAGCATGGTTAGCTTAAGTAGCATGGTTAGGTGGTTAGCTCAGATAGCATGGTTAGCTTGGATAGCATGGTTAGCTTGGTTAGCTCGGTTAGCTCAGATATCTTGGTTAGCTCAGATAGCATGGTTAGCTCAGATAGCTTGGTTAGCATGGTTAGCTCAGATAGCATGGTTAGCTCGGTTAGCTCAGATAGCTTGGATAACATGGTTAGCTCAGTTAGTTTGGTTAGCTTAGCTAGAACAGACTTATGCTACACCTATGTCAACTTGGAAGTCGGATATTTCCTAGTAGAAATGTCAATTTTTCGACCTCCAAGCGTTCGAGGTGTACAACGCTGTTGTTTTCTTTTCTAGTGACATAACTTTACATCTAGATCAGGTATTGGTATTACTATATTATAGTATGTAGTATTTTAATTAAATACAGGCAAATATCATTATTTAGGTTGCATTTCAGTTGATGGTAACATTTACACGATGCTCCTCCATGGGTGCCACCATTGTGTGACGTGAAACACCTGCTTCGCCATCAAGTAGCGGAAAGATCTCGAGATCTCCACAAAGTAGCATTAGTCTCACAGAGCCAGCCTTTACTTTTCTGTTTTGTGACTGAAGCTAGCTGTAGGTAGAAGTTGGCAGAAGCTATTTACAGTATATCAAACGTGTGTCTAATTAAAAAACCATGCAATGTGATTAAATGACCTCACCTCGTCTCCGATGAGGAACTGGTCGTCCACTGCAAAGGTGGCGGGGTCCTCGGGGCTGAGCCACCACAGGGGCCGGTAGACGGGGTTCCCCGTGGCGCGCCACTCCTCCGCGTAGCGCTCCAGCAGCGGCACCACCCAGGCCCGGTGGCGGGCGACGTAGGCCCGTGTCAGGTTCAGTACCTGCACCGGGCCAGAGGGGGGCAGTGTCTGAGTGATGGTGTAACGGTCAAGACAAGTTTATTTGACTTACAACAAACGCACTCAGAAGCTCCGCTCCCACACATTGAAACACATTGCAAAGCCTAGGGCATTGTCGTTGTGAGTGGCGTGCGCCACTTTGTGTTCTTATTTACGGAGCCAGCACTGTGTGGACGTACCGGATCGTTTTTTCAGCATGCACAGAGAACAGTAAGATAGCAGAATGTGAGGAGATATTTGGTGAATTTGACAAAATGTGTATTAGCTTAATTAGCTTACAATAACTGACAAACTTAATCACATTACAGTCTCAAAGGGCTTCACAAGTCCACATTTCAAATGGAAAATAACGACACCCCCATAACAAGCTCCTCCCCCCGGGCAAGGAAAAACATCTTTAAAAACCAGGTACTTAAAGAAGAAGAAAGCTTTGGAAGGGCCCACAGAGGAAGGAACCCACCTTTCGTGTTTTCCCCAATCCTTTGGCGGTATCTGACAACTGTACTGTTCGTTGCTCATGTTAAATGTTGGATTAAACATGTTGGACAGACAAGGACATCTCAGACAGGCAGACAAATAGATAGCTAAGGAGGCCAAATAAGTAAGTATGTTAAACCACTAAGTATGTAAGTTCACTTACATACTTAGTGGTTTTACACCGCTCTAGTTATCCTTCCTGTCTCTGGCTAAAGCACGCCAGCATTCCTGGTGGGGTCACATCCCTTGACACAAACTGACCCCGACCACATCTATAAAAATGTATTTTTATGTGCGCCGATCGAGAGCATTTGTAGGGATGAGGGCTGAATCACACCCTACGCATGTGTGAAGCTGACGCTAACCGTGTGTGTGGTTTGGTGGGTCTGGTGTGGTTAACACAGCGGTCAGGCTCACTGAAGCCCTGTTTACCCTACTGTGAAGACGCACCAATCCAATTGTAAACCATTACTAGCATTACGCAGTGGAGTGCTCGTCTCTGAAATTATTTTCCATGTTTATTTGAAGGCCACGCGAGGGACCGAAATGGAAAACCCATCTTTGGTGTCAGGGCACTATTTTAACCTCTGTCACGCTCCACTCACTCATAGTCACAGCAGGGTGGCCCCCGCTCTGTTCTACTCACACTTGTCAGTGGCATGCATAGATCTTAATTGGCGTAATAAAAGTATTTTCCAAGACTTCCTCAGATTCATTATCATTCCTGGTGGCGATGGAGCTCGCGCGTCGCTGCAGTCCAGAGTGAGTCATAAATCTGGAGACATGAGGAGACGGCTGCTCAGACCAGATGGAGTCTTAACCACAGGTGATGCTGAGGGGGGAGGGGGGGGGGGGGAGGAGAGGAAAACAGCTCTCAACCTCTCAACCCCCTCCAGAGACATAGTGGCGTGATGGTGTGTGTTGGTGGGGTGGGGGGGGGGGGCAGAGATAAGGTAGAGAGGAACTCCCCTGCAGCCAATCACAAACACTTCTCAGAACTTCTCAGCACTGTTCTTCTGGCCCGAGAGGAGATTCCTGCTGGCAAACGCTGCCCCGTGTGGACGCGTCCAGTACTGCTGGGCTTTCTGGGGTGGGCAGGACGACTGGTTGGTTGTTTCAGGAACGTGTGTCATCTTCACTCACATTTGCAGTCGCCATGTCGCATCATCGCATTTGCATACATTAGATCTCTAGTCTGTATAGTCGCCTAGTTGCCTTAGCAACAGCCCCTTGCCTCTTGTTGCTGTAAATTGCCAACTGTCATAAAACATTTTTAAAAATTAATGGCAGCCGGTCTCCTTCTTTTATCGTCCGTGTGAACGCTGCATAATGCAGCAAAAAGGAGCTCTTAAAAAAGCTTGTTGGCTAACATGGGACTCAAAGCGGATCAGGTCAGCACCGCTTGCAGTGTACACGTGGTGAGAACGTCAGAATGCAAGACAGTTAAAGGTGTAGTCATAGATTGTTAGCTAATACACTTTTTGTAAAATTCCCCAAAAATATCCTTGCGGTCTGCTAGCTTACCATACTCTGTGCCTGCTGAAAATAATAACCGGTACTTCTGCACAGCCGTGGCTCCGCAAATCGGAACACAAACATAGAAGGGGAACACACCGCTCACAACAACAATGCCCATAGCCTTCGCAATGTGTTTCCAATGTGGGAGATGGAGCTTCTGATGGAGCACCATATGGCATTGAAGAGGTTGTTTTGTTTTGTTTTTGTTTTGATGGGAATTCGAGAGCAGATAATGATACCAATTGTTTATGTGGTTACGGAACCGTTTCAACAAAACGAGTAACGAGCTACATATCATTTGATGTGTGACTTCCTTTTCCGAGTGAGGTGTCTGGTTGTTTATGAATACTGTAGTCCGGGGGGGGGGGGGGCATCAAGGTACGTACGAGCTCCTCGCCACAGGCCCAGGGGGGCGTGTGGAAGGAGATGACGGGGAGGAAAGCTGCGATCTCCAGCCAACGAATGAACAACTCTTCATCTGTCACCAGCTCCCCTGTGAGAGAGCCCCCTGGTGGTGGACAAAGAGAGTAGAATTAACAGATGTGCAGATTAGAGGCGTATCAGAGTACTGGATAAAGGCCAAGAAGAATAATGTCTAAACCAGTAGGATCGTACAAAAGACAGCACTGGTGGAGATGAATGAATGATGAAAGTAGGATCTCTTTAAGGCCCACAAAGCACTTGGTGGATAGGGTCTGCTGGACCCTATGGACAATCAGCACGGGGCAGACAAGCACAGGAGCAAACAGACCAACAGAACACAGGGAAACAGGCGGGAAACAGAGAAGACCGCAGAGAGAGAAAAGAACAGAAACTGACGGGAACAACAAAAGACAGGGCAGCGGAGGTGGACCCTGACACAAGCTAAAGGAGCTTTGATGGAATGACACACAGAAGCTATCTTATGTTATTTTATTTTAGCTGTGGGTGTTTGGCAGCACTGAGCGTCCATTACCTACTGCATCGGAGCACATGGATGCTATCTTAGCTTATTTTAGCATAGTTTATTTTAACTTAGTTTATCTTATCTTATCTTTGGGTGTGTGGCGGCGCTGAGCGTCCATTACCTACTGCATCGGGAATGAGGAAGTTGTATCCCAGCAGAGTGTGATGCAGCAGGGAGGGGATGACCCCCTTCAGGCCCAGTGGGCCCCAGTCGGACAGCAGGGGTGGCATCCTCACAAACAAGGGCTTGTGGCTGGACCTGGGGGGGCATACGTACACACTGTTATGACCTGGGGGGCATACGTAGATACTGTTATGATCTGGGGGATCATACGTACACACTGTTATGACCTGGGGGGCATACGTACACACTGTAATGACCTGGGGGGCATACGTAGACACTGTTATGATCTGGGGGGTCATATGTAGATACTGTAATGACCTGGGGGGCATACGTAGATACTGTTATGATCTGGGGGGCATACGTACACACTGTTATGACCTGGGGGCATACGTAGACACTGTTATGATCTGGGGGGTCATATGTAGATACTGTTATGACCTGGGGGGTCATACGTAGGTACTGTAATGACCTGGGCGAAATAAATAATGCAATGTAAAAATAATGTACATAGTATACCAATGTACATAGTATCCTGTTTGTTCTGGGTGTGTTCTGGGTAGGTTCTTTGTATTACTTAGCTTTCTCTTATTAGACAAGAGTGGGAGAGAGAAACTGGGAAGGATTGGGAAATTATTGCAGGCCGGATTCAAACCCTCTTAAAGGTGTAGTCAACTATTGCAAGCTAATTGTAAGATAATGCACTTTTAGTCAAATTCACCAAAAATCTCTTCGCATTTCGCTATTTTACCATTCTCTGTGCATGTTGAAAAAATAATTTGATACTTCCATACAGGCTCCATAAATAGGAACATGAACAAAAATAAGATAAACACCACTCACAACAACAAAGCCGTAGTACTTCAATTTGCTTCACAATGCATTTCAAAATGTGAGGTGCCGCTGCAGAGGGAAATTGCTTTGATTTGAGCTCAAAGTCACCATGCTTTCTCAAGCGTTAACGAATCCTGCCTTTAAGACACTAAGGGCGTATGGGCAGGGTGCCATTGCATACGCCACAGCTCCACGGTGTTCTGGACATGTTCTGTGTGTTGTGTGTGTTCTGGGCATGTTATGTATGTTGTGTGTGTGTTCTGTGTGTTGTGTGTGTTGTGTGTGTTGTGTGTCTTCTGGACATGTTCTGTGTGTGTTCTGGGCTTGCTAACCGCGTGCCTGCGGTCATGATGGTGGTGTCTTCCATCCGGGTGGCCAGGTCCGCCAGCAGGCCGACGTACTGGTCCCCGCTTGGCGCGGCCTGCTTCAGGGGCTCCAGGGGCCCGCTGACCCCCTCGCCCCCCTCCAGCAGCACGTACTCCATGTCCAGGCGGGCCCGCAGCGAGCCCACCCTGTCCAGGAACCAGGCCACGGCGCCGGGGTTGGAGACGTTCAGCTTCACACAGAACCTACCCTTCCACTGGCTCAGCATGGGCACCTGTGGGTCAATCAGTCGACGAATCAATGAGTCAACAAATCATTGAGTCAATGAATCATCAAATCAACGAATCAATTAATCATTAAATCAATGAATCAACTAATTATTGAGTCAACAAGTCAACAAATCAATGAATCATTGAGTAAATGAATCATCAAATCAACAATTCAATAAATCATTGCGTCAATTAATTAATTAATTAATAAATCACTTAGTCAATGAATCAACGAATCATTAACTCATTGATGTTGTGACATGTATAACTAAGTTAGGCCTAATGACATGCTGCTGTTTAATGGTGTATTACCTATTCAGGTGTTGATTGATACACTAAGTACCTTAAGGAATAGAAGCTTCTGCTAAATGCTAATGGTATGAGCTAGCCATAGCCAGAGGAGATAGTCATAGCTATAGGAGTATGGAAGTTAGCCATAGGAGCTACTAATAGCCATGGGAGCTAGCCATGGCTAGAGTAGCTAGCCCTAGCCATAGCCATAGGAGCTTACCACAGGAGCTACTCATAGTCATAGGAGGCAGCCGTGGCTAGAGCAACTAGCCATAGCAGCTAGCCGTAGCAGCTAGTCATAAGAGCTAGCTTTAGCAGCTAGCCATAGGAGCTAGCCATAAAGCTAGAAGATGCAGCTAGACATAGGAACTATCCATAGCAGCTAGCCGTGGGAGCTAGCCATAAGAGCTAGCTGTAACAGCAGTAGCAGCTAACCATAGGAGCTAGCCATAGCAGCTAGCCATAGGAGCTAGACATAAAGATAGAAGTTGCAGCTAGACATAGGAGCTAGCCATAGCAGCTATCCATAGCAAATAGCTGTGGGAGCTAGCCATAGCAGCTAGCCATGGGAGCTAGTCATAGGAGCTAGACATAAAGATAGAAGTTGCAGCTAGACATAGGAGCTAGACATAGGAGCTAGCCATAGCAGCTAACCATAGCAAATAGCTGTGGGAGCTAGCCATAGCAGCTAGCTGTGGGAGCTAGTCATAGGAGCTAGCCATAAAGCTAGAAGTTGCAGCTAGACATAGGAGCTAGCCATAGCAGCTAGCTGTGGCAGCTCACCAGTGTCCCGCGGGGGCCTGAGGGAAGGCTGAGCCAGCGGGCTGCAGTGTCATTATCCAGGAATCCCTGGAACTGGGGGGAGTCCACGGGCAGGAAGGGGGACAGGGTGACGGAAATGTTGAGAAGTCGTACGTGCGGCAGGTCCCTGGCCTGTCGCCGGGCCAACCCCCGCTTCCTGCCACTGCAGCTAAAGGCATGGTCCTGCAGGCAGAGGAGCAGGAGAAACCGATGTGAGGAAAAGCAATCAAGTATGCCCACGTTTTGTATAAATATGTAGGTGTTATATGTCACATACTGTATAGAAAACACATATACTGTATAGGTTACATATGGTATGAGGTTCCTTTAGCCTCAGTATTTGCATCAGGCAGGTAAAATATGTAAATAAATAACTTAATAAAGACTTCAACAGTTTAGTTAAACACATCAATGCAGGTTTTTTATTTTATTTATTTTTATAATTTTGGTGAGAACAGGAAAAATAGACATGTATAGTGCATTAGGATTTGATAGACTATTGATAAACATCCAACTGACAAACACCATTCAACATACTGTATGTTATAATCCTCCATGTTGAAGAATTGCAGAAACAGAATGCTGTTATTCACACTAAACAAGGCCACAGTGCTACAGTTAAAACCATTATGCAATCACAAGATTTAACCTAAACTTCACGGATCATGAATTAATATAAAAGCAACTCACAAAGTAGATACAGTACAGAGATTTCAGACTGGCATTTGGTTTGCAGATATAGGGCATTATGCAAAGTCTCATTATTCAATCCTGGCAAACAAAGTTTTTGTTCTGAATGACATCAGTGTTGCGGAAGATTAATATGGAAACTTTGAAGCTCATTGTGTGACAATTTATGAATACACTAGCAAAACTAACTAACTAAACTACATTTTTTTTAAATGAGATCACTGCAGATGTATTTAGTTTCCATGCAATATTACAGTAATGTACAGTATCTTGGATTATTATGTCTGCACATTGCCAAGTACCAAATTGTTGTTGTTTGTTTCATCAGTTGGCCATTATTTGAAGGGAAAAAAAGTGAAATATTAATATTAATTGCAGACTGTTATGATATTATGTTTCCTTTATACAGCAAATGGTGTTAAAACATTTCACCTTGATTCTGCATTAAATACAGCATGAGAGTACAGAATGCACACAGCCCTGGCCTATACCCCAGCCCTGGCCTATACCACAGCCCTGGCCTATACCACAACCCTGGCCTATAACACAGCCCTGGCCTATACCCCAGCCCTGGCCTATACCCCAGCCCTGGCCTATACCACAGCCCTGGCCTATACCACAACCCTGGCCTATAACACAGCCCTGGCCTATACCCCAGCCCTGGCCTATACCCCAGCCCTGGCCTATACCACAGCCCTGGCCTATACCACAACCCTGGCCTATAACACAGCC